>JAFBJQ010001435.1:0-32302 GCA_016785345.1 Trinectes maculatus
GAAACACAAAATAAATGCAAAAACGCTTTACACTACTACAACACTGTAAGAAAATTTTAACTATTTGAGATTGTTTGTAACTAAGATATAAAGCACATTAAAAAGAATTATAGTAAGAATCCGCTTTTCATGATAGTTTAAAATATTTGAGATTTAATTGTAACTAGATAAATTAATAAAATAAATTGGTGAAAAGAAATATAACAAAGATTTCTATCAAACAAAGTCTGAAAATCAGTTTTAAAAGGATAGGATAGTACACCCACGTTGAAAATTGGACCGTGTAGGGCAAATCCCCACAAGATAAATTAAAGTTTTTTTTTTCTTTTTTACACTTGTATTTATCCAGGGTTAACTTTAAAATATATGAGATTTATCTGTAGTTATCTAAATAAAACAATAAATGAAAAGGTTTCACATTTGTATCTTTTCTAGGGTTAACTTTAAAATATATGACAATAATTGTAACTAACAAAATAAGAAATAAGATGGTTAAAAGGATTATAGCAAGAATTCTATTAACAGAGTTTAAAATAGGAGTTTAGAAGGACGTGTCCAGACAAGTTCCCTATGTTAAAAATAGGACCATTTGGAGATACATGACAGCAGTAGGGCTCGGAAATCGCCTTTCTTTGATGTAACACACACACACACACACACACACACAGACACACACAAAAGAGCATTGCTATTGGCTACACAAGGTGTCCACATTTTGCATTTATCGAGACCCTTTTCTGAAAAGAAGTCTTTGCATTTCCACAGAACTGCACCAGCGGGACAATACTTTAACGAAGGATGGAAAGTAAGTATCTTGTTATTGTCACTGACTATTAAAGATTATTATTATGTAGATTATTAAACATAGCACTTATTTTCGTTTTTGTTTAAAAAAGTTTGTTTTTGTAGATCATTCTGATTCAGAGACAACTTTCTCTACACCGTTGAAGAACATGAATCTGAGTAAGTAGATCGGCTTAACCAAACAGTCAAAAGAAAATACAATCAACTGTTCACTGTATAATACATATTGTGAATTTTTTGTATTTACAGATTCAAATACATTTAAAAACCCACCGCCTGCTCCAAAAAAGATTTGGCTGTCGACGGAACTACGTCACAGAAAAACAGGCACTTCACCCACTTTCCGGACAAAAAAAGGTCAGTTTTAAAACCGTATTAAAACCCACAAAGGGTTATACATGACGATGTCTTAATTTTTGTTACTAATATTTGTGTTAATACAATCTTATTAATATAATTTCAGCTCGTGAGGATCGTGAGGAATCATTTCTTTCATCACAACCATCAAATTGGACGCTCAGGGACATCAGTCTTTGGGATTCGGCAGACTTTACATCGCCAGAAAAAACCAAAGTTGACTCTTAAGAAAACTCTTTGGACATCGCCACAACTCCCAGAAGGATTTTTAAAAGAAAAACTATTCGTTATACGCAAGGAGAAGTTGAACAAGGAACCTCCAGTGATACAACCTATCAACAATTGTGAGTGAGCAAAATTCAACAATTACAGGGGGATATAGCGATTCTTACAAAAAAAGCAGAACAAGACAAGGCGAATTCAGACAAGGCGAATCTGCTCCTCAACCAAACACTTGACAAGTTAACTGAACTCTGCTCAAGGTCTAATTCAAATTTGGTCATCACTGCAGTTATATTTGTAGGGGTTGATTTGTAATATATCACAAAATGTTCCCCCAAAAAAGAAAATCCAAATCAGTTGATGGTAGGAGAAATGCAGACAGAAAACGTTTGGGTACTGTTTTGCCTCCTCACTTCTATGAAGAGGATGATGATACGCGTTTTCAAATTTTTACGGGTGTGGTGCAAAACGGTATAGATGTTATTGACGACATGTTGGATAATGCATGTTTACATGGTGGTGATTACTCGAAAATTAAACTTGTTGACTGATTCAAATGATGAGTGGATGGATGATATGGGTTTACCCTTTGACTATTGGCAGAAAGATGATGATACGCGTTTTCAATTTTTTATGGATATAATGCAAAAAGGGGATGATGTCATTGAGGGGTTACTTAATAATAAACGTGTGAGAAAAGACGTACAAGCGGGTTGCAGTGCATATGTTGACGTTGAAAATGAAAGTGTGCATCCTGACTCTCCTGAGCATGTTCCATGGCAACTACAGTGTAATATGTCCAATCAGTCTCCGGGCAATAAGATTAATGATAATAATGACCTGTTTCTGGAGCATATAGCACAAGTTATGCAGAGTAATGACACGTCACTAACAGATGACAGTCTGGAGTTTGTGGTATCCATGGCATATAATAGAAACGGTGGTGGTCTCTTAAAACTTGGTGGTGTACCGTACGATGAAATTTTAAAAAGAAAAGGAAAAACGCTTTATATACCCGTAAATACAGGCAATTCACTTTGCTTTGCATTGTGTGTTGCGCGTTTTTTAAACCCTGCAAACACAGAGCAGGAAATTCTAGTCTGGGCAAAACAGGTACACAATCAGCTGGATCTTTCAATTGATCACAAGGTTGGCTATCCTGACATGTGTAAATTTGAGAAGTTATTAGATGTGAAGATACTGGTATTCCATCACAACAGAGAGCCCAAAAATCTGCAGATATACCAAACCAGCGATAAGCGTTGTGAAAAAAAAATCTGGTTATACATTCACAACGAACACTACTGCCTTATCACAAATAAGACAGGCTTTTTTGGAGTGTCGTTTGTATGCAAGCAGTGTTATGAATGGCATAGTTCTGTTTTGACACGCAAATGTAAATATAATTGCAATGTTTGTTTAACTGTGTGTACACCTGACAGGACGATTAAATGTAACGATTGTCATCGCCTGTGTCATTCAAAACATTGTTTCGATATGCACAAGAGGTATTCCACAGCACATCGTCTTACGCCATGTAAAAAAATCTAATACTGTGAAGATTGTTGCAGTTTTTACAAAACCGCTGCAAAACAAAAAGATGATAAACCCGAGCACGTGTGCCAGCAGGGACGTTGTAAAGACTGTGGGTCTCATCTGGTCAGTGATGAGATTCATCAGTGTTTTATACAGCCTACCCCGCCAAATGACCCAAATGACAAATATATTTACTACGATTCTGAAACGCGGTACGAAGAGGGGCGTCATGAAGCTAATTTTGCTAGTGCCATAACCTATGACAACAAGCCATGGTACATCCCCGGTCCTGACAGCGTAGCAAAATTTGTAAAAAAAATATAGTATAATATATATATACAACTACTTGGTACTACAGTACTTTGTACAGCAGGGCATCACACCGACATTGACAATGCATGGTAATCGAGTGATTCTTATGTATGACAATACATTCAAACAGAGGTGGATAGATTCTTTTAGCTTCGTCCCCATGCACCTCGCTAAGACCCCAGAGGCCCTAGGCTTTAAAGATGTTGAGAAAGGCTATTTCCCTCACCGTTTTAACACCAGGGAAAACGAGTTTTATGTAGGCCCCTATTCAGAACCACACTTTTACGGCTATGACACCATGATCGAAAAGGAGCAGTCCTTGTTCATGGCATGGTTCAGCACTGTTCGCCACAATTTGTTTGATTTTCAGAAAGAGCTGAAAAAATATGGTCAAAACGATGTGGTTGTGCTGCGTAAAGCATGTCTGGTGTACAGGGAGACATTTATGAAGTGTGCAAACCTGGATCCGTTCACATACACAACCCTAGCAGCGACGTGCATGGCTGTTCACTGGTCCATGTTTTTACCAAAAAACACTGTGGCATACACCTTTGATGGTGCATATCACAAACAACAAAAGGCATTTTCAGATGTGTCCATACAATGGCTCGAATACATTGCACATACACATAAAACACACATTCAACACGCCCTCAACAGTGGCGAAAAACAATTTGACAAATTTTTCACCGACGTCTATGACAAAAATACACACACTGCCTATGAATTTCTGGGTTGTTTTTTCCATGGTTGTCCGTCCTGTTATTGCCAGTCACATGTTAATCCCGTCACAAAATCAGAGTACGGCATGCTGACGACCCAGCATGATGCAAAAATGGCATACCTACAAAACACACATAAACTCAACATAGTAGTCATGTGGGAGTGTGAGTGGCGCAGATTGCAAAACACTGATAGAAACGTGCTTTTATCACCAGTCTTTTTACCAGGAGCGGTTAGTTGACTTTACATTACTGCCATGGAACATGCTCAAAAAATGTATTTAGTACCACAGCATCAGCTGGATTATTTGAGACAACATCCCCCACCAGAACGTTTAAGAGAGACTGTAGAAAATGAATTAGATGAAGCCATGAAACATATATTGGATTTACTGGACCTGGATCTACATGAAAAGGCCAAAAAGTATGCGTCTGTGTTACAGCGATTTCTGTCCATAGTTAAACAAGGGGAACTTGAAAAGGGTGTATTGACACTCTCTCTTCCTACCGACGATCCCGGGCCTGTGCCCAAAGACGATGTTTTAGAAGAGGTTCTCAGACAAATGCCGTTGAGGAACGAGAAAAATGTTGAATATCTTGTAAACACTCTCAGAAAGGCCAAATGAACTGCAACATGGAATGATCAGGGCGAGTTGATTATTAATGTAAATGTAATCAACTTACATACAATTTACAAATATGTATGATTTACAAATCATACATATTTTAACAAATATGTATGATTTGTTAAAAAGTGTTACAGCACAGCGTACTGTCAAACAAAGGCCCTTAGGATGGGATGTATTTTTAAAAGTTCTGGCTGACATAAATGCACCGACATCATCTATACCGAATGTTGAAGTGAGACAAGTTATCAACGGTTATAAGAGTGGTGTTGTTCCTTCTCATGAGAATGTGTCTGAAAAACTATCTACAAATTGTAGAAGGAAAAAGAGACAGATGGTTGGTTCACCGTCATTTTTCAGATTGTCTAATTCCAAGGCAATGCCAGAATCTGTCTTTAAATCACAACTGTAATTTTAATTTTTGTTTGTGCTCTATACTGCCGTTGTTTTTATTTTATCATTGTTTGTGTAAAAGATTTGTTTTAAATTATGTTTGTGAAAAGCTGTCTTCTTTTTAAAATGTATCATTGATTATTTTGTAAATAAAAATTCTGAATCATTCTGAATGTTTGCAAAGTGTTTTATTTAATACATACACATGCTTGACAATGTTGCACACACATTATATCATCATCACGACAAACTGTTGGTATTATATGATTCACAAAACGACACACCATTAGATCATTAAGTATAACATTGTCGCTATATTTATGTAAAACATTAACATACGAGTATCCTTTTTGTATGTTAAACAAGAAAAAAACACAATGTTGTCCACAGGTTGTAGTTCAATTATCTTGTACTTGTTTTTTGGAATAAAACACAGTGTCACTGTTTCTGTTTAGAAATTGTTGTATGCTGTCAGAAAATCTGGATGGACCATTCCCAAAGGAGTCAAAGAAATAACCATTTCTGTACTCAGTCACATAGATGGCTAGCCAGTGGGTACCAGGGAGGTCTGAAGGGTCCGTGTTGACTATTAACATGGCGGGTGTCAGGCCGATATGTAGAGAGGACCCAGGAGCAGAGATTTGATTCACAGTCTTTATTTTCAAAGATCTCTTTTCCAGAGTGAAAATGCAAGGCTATGAAACTTGACAATCTATCTTTCTAGATTCTAAAGCAACTATCAAAGTAACAACTCAAAATCTACAAAAAAAGCTCATAAAGGGAGAACACCTATCTAAAATACAAAGTACAACCAAAATCACTCTAACTGAAAACGCTCCATAAGGGAGGAAAAACAATCTGACAAAATACAAAACAATGGCTATGGTAAAGTAACAAAAACTATCAAAATTACAAAACAAAAAATACTCTTAAAGAGAAATTTCGACTTACAAATTGCGATGACAAAGACTATGGCTTGGAATCAAAATGCTCGGGATATCGGTCAACAGACAAAGACACACTGGCACAAGACAAAGGGAAACACAGACTATTTAACAAACTGAGGAAGGGAAACAGGTGGAAACAATCAAGGCGGTGATGACAATCAGAACAATGGGCAACACCTGAAGGGAAGTGGGAAGTGACTTAACGTGAGGAGGGTATGGTTTCAAAATAAAACAGGAAATTATACCAAAACATGAGACAAAACATGACAGCGGGAAGAATATGAACAACATCCAGCAGTCAATCTGCTGTAAATACCCCCAAAAAACATGTTTTTGCTAGATATTTTTTTCATAATTGATGTTAGTTCTATAGTATTCATTATTTTCAATAATGGTCCAACAGTACTTGCCGACGGTTTGATATCTCTACTACAGAGTCAAAGACGGCATAGCATATTAAATTTATAGTCCTCATTGGAGGTCTCCTGAAACGTGCTTCTAGACGCATATTCCCTGTCCAGACCAATGAGACATGTTGTCCACAGCCCTCGTCAGCTTCCAGGTTAAAACAAAACAGAGAATATCCAGATCCAAAATCCTCTCGGCTTATAGCCAAACCTCTGTCCTTCAGTTGTCTACCGGTTGTTTGAATCAGTTGATAGTATTCACGGACATACTGACCGTTTCTGAAATCAGGCTGGAACGGCTTAGCAGGATATGTGTGGCCGTCGGCATAAAGAGCCAAAAATTCAGTACCATAATTTTGAAAACTGAACGGGTTACGGTTGTAGCTACCGGTAAACGCCTCATTATCAGCAGTTTGCGGCAGTTTCGGAATCTGCCACAAAAAAAGGTTTTCTTGGTTACACGTGTTCCGGGAGGTATTGAAAATGTTTTCAAACACACCCTGTCTATGGGATATTTCACATTAGACTGTGTAAGGGCCTTAGCGTGTGCTAGTTTTATCGCTGGGGACACTGTCACTTTTTTAACTAAGAGACTGGCTGTCACAATATTCACACGATAATTTATATCTCCACCACTCATGAGACAAAATTCATTTTTGGCACAAACAAATCTTAATTTTAGATCGACGCCATTTAGAAGCAGTTTTTCTTGAAAAAATAAGTCTGCGTGGATGGGGGCTAATAACTCTACAGTATCGCTCAATGCAGTGTGCGCCGCCCTGAGCGTTAACCCCGTGTTTTCATCATTTGGTGAATCATCGTCCATGTGTCCTGGCTTATCTTTGATGAATAATCCACATCCAAACTGCGACTCCAATGCATCGGTTCCATGGTTTAATAAACATTCGATTATGCCCCTATATGGATATGTGTTTGAAGACTGGGATATCAGACAATCCCCTAAAGTTATATCCACCTGTGAGAAAAGAGTACACCCTGGGTAATTTATCAAACCCACTTCTGCCTGCTCTGTCAAATTACTTCCGTCTGGGTTGGTGATTTTAACGCTTAAATGCAGAAAGCTGTTGTTTAAATTAAGATAGTCTTTGCTGCTTGAGGATACATAAAATTCCAAAGGTCCTGTAGGGGTTATAGCCGATACTGTAGGGATTCCGATAAATGTGCATTTTTCAATTGACGTCTGTGTCAGCGGTAGCGTAAAGAGGTCAAGCTCGCTTTTGGTGCATTCCTCAGAGAGACTGTGCAGTAAGGCCATTTTGTCAAAATATATCGTTGACAGAGGACCGGTGTTGTTTTGAAGCCTTCCTTTTCCTTTTCTGATGTGGCTTTTGCTGTTTGTTGTTTATACGTTTATTCACTTTCCTTTTTTTATTCTCGTGGTCACGCTCACGGGTAGGAGGTCTTTTTAAAGCTCTTCTCACAATAATCGACAGGCCCGATCCTTTTTGCTGTTCCCCCTCCAGCATGGTCTGTGGGTGTTTGGATCTTTTTGTTATATTAGTAACCACGTCTGAGACGATGTGTTTAGCAGCCGTTTTCAAATGGGGTTTGGCTATATTCAGCCCTCGTCTGAATAAGGGAAAGTGCCATTCTGAAAAGATTTCGAAACATTCCGCGCAAACCGGCTCCATACTGTGAGCTCGTTCCCATATAGCCCGGCAGGCCAGATCCGCCCTGATTCATGTAGTATGACATGTATTTGTCATTGTCATAGCGGCGCGTTAATGCCATATTATTACGGTTCTTTACAACAGTTGTTTAACTGGCCTGAAGTGTAGTTTAATGACTACTTTCCCGTACGTAAAAGGTACAGGCTGGTCTTGATCGGTTTTTATATCAATTTCTATGTCGTCTATCTGGTGCTTGGAGATGCGTACGTAATGGGGCTTGTCAAAAAGTAGAATGGGGTACTGCTTATCTGTGTCCGCTATATTAATGCTTTGTAGCAGAGGAACGTAACTGTCCCAGACAAGCTGGTAGTCTACGATGTCAGAGTAAATAAACATACTATAACAACCCCCATATATATCTGCTGGATGTGGGGCATAGCTCTTGACCCAGGGGTTGTCTGAGGCTGGTATTGGAACATGCGACGCGAAACCCAGAATGTGCGCGAGTTTCCCACCACAGGAGACCTGTAGATGCTATTCGCCCTTAAGCCAGACATATTTTTTAACATTATCATATTCCAGCGCTAATTTTCCTCTGATTATGGTTTGAGTAACCATGCTGTTAAATTTACTTAAAATAGCTGGTATACTATGGTAGTATCCCATCGGTATGGCAATTCTCGTTGTCAATCCTGTAAGACCATCATATACATGTATTGTATCGTCAGATTCTGGAAAGCTATTCCAGTTTCGAGGATACTGTATCTCGACCAGGCCTACCTCATATGGCTCTGTTAGAAGAATAGGTAAAGCTAACTGTGTTCTGTAATTCCATATTTTATTTTGCGGATAGACTTTGGCAGATGCATTGCTGGGCAATGTTACAAAAAAACCCTTTTCACTCATATTAACGCCTCACAGACAATCTGGTGAATGAATACTTTTGACTCTGGGAGGAGAGCTTTATGTTTTCACAAGGTCTTTTTCAGGAATCCACGAGTTAAATTTATCTGGCCACTCCAGCCATTTAACCAAAACAAGTTTTTTACGACCCTCTTTTTTTCTGTCCAATACCTGTTTGATTTTAAATGATCTGTTTTCGTCAATGAATACTAACTGGAGTTCCTTTTCATAAAATGTCCCCTGTAACACATCGCCTGCTTGATCTTTCAGTCTGTAAACAGGTGGTATCCGTTGTATGCATTCTATGATTGTGAAAAACTCATCTGTGTATGATTGTTTATACCCTTTTCTGAAAACCCCACGGAGCTTTGAGATTCTCACGGTATCACAGACTTTAATGCTTAAATTGCATTTAATATGAGATTCAGGTTTTAACTTGTATAAGTTGTTAAACACCGTCTTCTCGTTCTCTTTACAAACTTCAGACGGACTCATCCGAATCGAACAATGACGTGTGTGGTTATAAGCGTGAACCAGAGATTGCAACACATCTACATAAAGTCGTGAATTAGCAGCAGTCAAATATCTCCACATTCGGGTTTTGAGAGTTTTGTTGAAACGTTCAACTATGCTAGCCTTTGTTTCATTGCAAGTAGAAAAATGTTTGATTTTATATGATGCCAAGAGTTTTTGAAAGGGTTTGCTGTAAAATTCTTTACACACATCACGGATATCATCAAAATATCCTTCATAGTAATATGAAGGGAGTCAATACAGACACATGTGATTCCTCTGGCTTGGATGGTTGGTAAGGCATCCGAAACAGGCTTTTTTAAGTCAGCGATAAAGAATTCTGCTTAGACACGCACACGTGATAGCTTTCAAAAGATCAATGCCCTTCTTTGGTAGTTTAGGAGACAGCAACAGGTCATTCTTTTCATAAAGCGCGTTCAAGTACTCTTTTTCGGCATCCTCCACCACGTTTTCTTTTAAATCAGAATATGCTTCCATACAATTTTCACTGCTCTCTGCAACAGCTGTTGCTGAACTATGTCTGCTCAGGCTCTCGTCTTCAGAACTCGTACATTTTGGTGAGTCTACTTGTGGTAGGTATAAGACTAAAGGGGTCGGTTTCCCTATGTTGCCTGAAGAGTATAAATGACACTTTTAAACAACTTTTATACATCCCGAAATGTGTGTTAGAGTATAGAAAATAAATACTTCATTAAGAAAGTAAATGCTCACCGTTTGACGACCACATAATGCTCTTTGAGCGGCTTGTTACTGTTCTGGTGTGTTGTGCAGTCTCTGCTGCATGTCCTTAGATAAAACGATCCTAGAAAACCATCCCCCTTTCTAAAAACACTTTCGGAACATCCTCTTAACACCTATTTTATTACCGCAAACAGCTGCAGCATTTAACGTAATAAAACATGCCCTGACATGACCTAGTGGATTTCAAACTTTGTTAACTGAATTCTTGTTATAATTATTTCTAACCTTTCTATTAATTTAATTTAGTTAATTACACTTAAATTTAAAGTTATCGTGAAAATAAATAATTGTGGTATAAACAGTACATAGTCTTTTGAAAAAAAGCCGATTAATATATGCATGCGCAGAAGAGTTGTTGTGGAATATACGTCTTCCTTGCCACTGGGTCCCACCGCTGGATCCCTAATGTAAAAGGTGGGCGACTTCACACATCCACTCTTAAGACAATCCCCCCCAAATAAGGCAAAACAAGTAACAAATTGAGTTCAAAATGAAAGTCAAATTAATTAAACTAATATCACTGTCGGAAAGCAACAATTATACACAAAAGAAATGGTCAAGAAAACAAATATCAAACTAATAAAATAATCAACAAGCCACACAAACATGCAAACAGCACGACGCATCAATGGAAGCCAAAATATACAATTTCAGGTTAACATGCAATAACCCAAACTTAAGCAAGATAAATCAAACTCAAGCAACATGCAAAATAACCTCAAATACATTAAACAACCAAAAACAATCAAATAAACATACAAAACAAAGAAAGTTATATCAAACAAAAGCAAACAAACAAAGCAAAATAACAAAATAGGAAATAATTCCCCTGATTAAGACGTTAGTCCATACATACTGAAAACCTGGAGACCGGTGCAGCAGGGATGCAGAGTTGGTATAGAGACGCCAAACAGCTGCTCAACAAGTTAATGGAGACAAAACAGCAGCCGGCCCATGGCAGCAGCGTGCGAGGAGAGAGTGCTGTCAAAGACGACTGTGCACCTTTTAACCCTGTCATAAATAAAAACACATCAGCATCTAAACCATAACCAATAGTGATAACTTCGTAGCGTCACATCTACATACCATCGGGTGTTGAATGAAAATCAGAAAAGATCGAGGAGGAGAAGCGATAAACGCCACGATTACGCGGCCAACAGCTGATCCTTGCCACAGCTGATTACGACTTCCTCTGGCAAAGCGCACGGGAAAAGTAACAGGAGGAACACTCAATAAGGCCTACCACTCACTTCAGTGGGGAGAGGGAAGAACCAGGTACAAAACTGTAAGAGGGACAAAGCCGATTTTAAGGAGGATTACCAAAATTCAGGAAGAATATCACGAGCCGCGCAGCGACTTCAACATACCCCAGAGGATCGACCCAGCTGCGAGGCGAACAGGTGAGGCGACCAGGCGGAAAGACAAGGCATCCGGCGGCTTCAAGGCAAGAGGGATCTTGGCGCACAACCACCCCCTTTTAAGGACAGCGCCCCCCACGTGAGTCAGCGGAGGCACCAATTAAGCTGGGGCATGGCCCAAATTCCATACTGCCACACATGCATAAATGGCTTCCAGTGCTTCCCCTTCTCTGTGTTCTATCATTGATAATAAAGAAAAAATGAATCAGTATACGTCAAGCTCATGGAATAATCTGTCCAAAGTCATGATGTCTGGTCCAGTGCGGTCCATTTCCCTAGCAATTTGTTTAACACAAGGCAGTTCATTGGTGAAAAAAAGAATGTCCTCCTCATCACCATTAACCTTCACTGCCAAAAACTGACCATGAAAAAATAGGTATAAAGAAGGAAAAACATGGTTACCTGCAATTGAGCTCAAGCAATGGGAAAGTTGTTTGATTAAATAGAGTTTATAAGCACTATTTCAGCTAGCGAGCTAGCATAGCCTCCGACAGGTATGTGGTCTGTTTTGAAAGACTTAAAGCCAATCAGGAATTGAGGGTCAAAAGGGGGGGTGGGGCAGGAGGGTGGTATAGTAGTGAATGTGTGAGAGTATGATAGTGTATGTGTGCAAGTATAGTAGTGTATATAAGAGGTTATGATCATGTATGTGAAAGAGTATTATAGTGTATGTGTGAGAGCATGATAGTGTATGTGAGAGAGTATGATAGTGTATGTAAGAGAGGGTAGTAGTGCATGTAAAAGGTTATGATGGCGTATGTGAGAGAGTATGATAGTGTGCGTGTGTGAGAGAGCGTAGTAGTGTATGTAAGAGGTTATAGTGGTGTATGTGAGAGAGTATGATGGTGTGCGTGTGTGTGAGAGAGTATAGTGGTGTGTGTGAGAGACAGAATGGAATATGGCCTCAACGGCCCCTCATATGTTTGTGTGTTTGCACATGGGTGTTTTATCATGTTTCTGTTTGAATTATTTCAGTTATGTCCACAGCTGTTGTCAACATTCCATACTAGAGTTTGCTGGACTCCCAGGAGCTGGCACACACACACACACACTCTCTCTCACAGACACACGCACACAGGCAGGCAGGCAAGCAGGCAGGCAGATAGTCAGCATGTGGCCTTCCGACATAGTCCACGATGACTAAATTGCACTGAAATGTAAAATACTATGTGTGTATTTGTTTCACAACAAAGCTTATCATAACAGCATGTGGATAGTGGCAACACCTTTTCAGTGAAAGGTTTGATTAGATCTGTGACAGTTCATTTATTAGAAGAATCAATAGTTGGATTATAATTAAGAAATGATGATGGGGAGGTGGTGGCAAAGAGGCTTAAGCGTCGGGCTTGTGTGTCAAATAGTTGGTACTAACTGTATGTTGTGTTCAAAATGCATGTGTAGATAATTAATTTCCCCATGTGGGACGATTAAAGGTGTAAAGAAAATGATACTGTCATCTTTCTCAGAGGGGTCATAGTTACGATAAATAAAAGCTACATTTGCATACATGACTAATGCTCAACCATATTCGATTAAAATCAGAAGAACCCAAAATATTTTAAAGATAATATTTGCTGTGCAGGAGTGAGTCAGTGCCAGGGGTTTTTGAAAAGGAAGAGGAAAGGAGGAAGCAGTAGCAGGAAGATCAAGATGAGGGAGAGAAAAAAGAGGAGACAAATGACAAAGCAGAGCTAATAATAGGAAGTCACACCTAGCTAAAATAAAGTGTCTCCATGTGACAGCCCAGGCTGTATGTGTTTTCCAAGCCATCTGCTCTGTTACAGTTGTTTTTCCTGCCCTGGTCTACTGTTATTTACGTGTTCATCCATGATCTCTATTTCTACTCACTGCAAATACTGTCCATCAAACATTATTATATCTCTTACAAACCATGTGACGGTTTGGATACAGATATTTATACATAAGCTGTCACTGGTGATGGTTCCCTCCCGCATATTCTACTACTGCGGTTCTTGAATGAACACAATGCATCATGGGAATGATGCATTGGGAATCTAGTAGCATCCAGGTTTTTCTCACATACACAAAATCTGCAGGTCATGCAGTTAGAAGGTACAGCATACTCATTGTGACAGAAAAGCAATCATACAGTACCTTAGCTCTCTTTCATTTTGTTAATGTGTTGTGTACATGTGGTATCCATTGCACTTCTGTCCATCCCTGGGAGTGGGATCCCTCAAAAGGGTATTTTTTTTGGCAGTTTTTCCTCACCTTTGCTGATGTGGGGACACGAGGAGAGTATGGTGGTGGTACTACCACAGTTAATTGTTCAATCAACCGGTCCCACTGCCAAAGCAACAACAAAGCTGACTGACACAGCCCTTTCCACTCCTCTTTACTGGGGCGCTGTTTACGTGTCCAGAAGACCAAGGCCTCCGGGATGACTCGGTCAGTGTGCTGAAACATGACGATGTGAGACGGAGGATGATGGGGCAAGGCGGCAACAGTGGCTTGTGTTGCCTGTACCATATCCACCTGCAGGGCCTGCTGCAAGGGTTGAGGGAGTAATGTGCCATGGACCATTGGCTGCAGGTCCAGTGCCTCAGGCAGATGCCGACGGGACAGTGAATCTGCTTTCTTATTACTTTGGCCCGAACGGTACTTGATTTCAAAATCAAAGGAGGTAAGTTGGGCCACCCAACGTTGTTCAGTTGCACCAAGCTTGGCAGATGACAGATGGCTCAAGGGATTGTTGTCGGTATGAACGACACATTTTGGCCCAACAAGTACTCCCTAATTTTTTCTGTCATTGCACACTTGAAGGCCAAAAACTCCAACTTCATGGAGCTGTAATTGCAGATGTTGCGCTCACAGGGCCACAAACCACGTCTCGCATACGCTACGGGCCTAACTTTACCATTCTGCTCTTGGGACAGCACCACTCCAAAACCACCATAGCTGGCATCTACCTTTAGAATGAATGGAAGGGTGAAGTCAGCATATGCCAGCACAGGTGCAGAAGTGAGTCTGGCTTTCAGTGTCTCAAAACTATGGTGACACTCCTCTGTCCAACGAACAGAGACAATGTGATCTACCCGCTTCGACTTGAGACTGGCCAGCTGCCATCCTTCTTTTTGACCAGGATAATTGGCAAACACCCCCCCACGCCCCCCCACCCACCCACCCACCCACCCATGCTCACAGCTACATGAGGACAAGATGACATGAGCTTGGATACTTCCACGTCACCTAAACCTGAGCCAGTAACTGCCCCCTCCAAACTGTGGCTCTCACCCATGCTCACAGCTACATGAGGACAAGATGACATGAGCTTGGATACTTCCACGTCACCTAAACCTGAGCCAGTAACTGCCCCCTCCAAACTGTGGCTCTGCAGTTCGGCGGGTGCTAGTTTCCCAGCACCTGGGCAGAGTGGTAGCGCCCACCAGGCTGAGAGGCCGGCAAAGAAGGCTTAGTTCAGGCAGAAACACTGGCTCCATCACACTCCCTAGCGCTATGACCCGGTTGCTGAAATCTCCTACAGATGATGGGACCATGAAAGGTTGTTCGACTGTGCTGCTGAGAGTCCTGCAGATGGGAAATGTTCTCAGTCAAAGTCAGTTGGATCAACAGCATTTCCCTCATCTCACGCAGCTCTGAGGCTTGAGATGGACTGACACCTCCCTGACGGCTGCCCTGGACCACCCACTGAGCACTGAAGACAGAAGGAACAGAATGACTACGAACACCTCCAGGTAAGCCCTCTCGTTCCCACCTGATCGCCTCGCGCCTAGCCTCCAGTAAGGTAGCTGTAGGCTGCCTACGCACAAACTGCTTCAGCTCGCGACGAAGCGACCCTTCCCGCACATGCTCCACAAACTGGTCACGCAACAAAACCTCCGCATTGGGCATTCACAGATGCCATGAGGCCCATCAACACAAGCGAAAACTCTAATAGCGTCTCTTCCTCATGCTGCCGTCGGGAGAAAAATGCCTCTTGTAAGGCCACATATAACTCTGCACACCCATAAAGCTCTTCTAACACCTCAGTGATTCTGGCTGGGTCTAAACGCTCTTCACTAGAGCGGTACTTTATTTCCTCACGCGCCTCCCCCTCTAGGTGGTCAAATAAGAAGAATGCCTGATTGGATACAGATAAGTGGCGTGCTCTCATACAAGCTTGCACCTCCTCCAGCCACTCTGCTAACCCTATGCCTGACTTTCCTCTAAATATGGGACATTTTCTATCTCGAGGGACAAAAATCAGTCTCTCTGCTGAAGGAGCACTGGTAACAGGGGACACGGCAGGCAGAAGTGAAACTCACGCCACTGTACCAGGGCCAGGCACGGCCGCCACCTGTTCCTGTCTCAGCCTCTCATTGTCTACTCTCAGCTGAGCAACTAAATCCCTCAGCTCCTGCAATTCTGCTTCCATCACTAAGCCTGTCCCAGATATGACAGTCCCTACTGTGAAGAGGAAACCAGGGAAAGGGGAAATAGGTTTGTTGCAGGTCCAGAAAAACAGCTGCTGCTTTGCCTTGAAAGAAAAGAGAAAAAAAAGAGAAAACACAAGTCAGACACAAACACCCGCAGTAGCAACACAGCCACAAATTAAAAAACAACAAACAAAAACTGAACACACATCTCTGCTCTCCACTTGCAAATCCTGCCGACAACGCGAGGTTGTGGCGGAACGAGGAGAGTATGGTGGTGGTACTACCAAAGTTAATTGTTGCCAGACAATGCCAACTTGGGAAGATAAGGCACTAAGGTCTGTTGCAAGGAGGCAGAGACAGTGGTTCAGAGATACAAATATAATTTTATTGTTATGAATTCCCAATTTAAAATTTTAAAGCTAAAACCACTCACTGGGGGAAACAAAAAGGAAACCAACCAGGGCTTAGACCTACTGTGACAGCTGCATCCAATGAAAAGGGGGATCGCAGGGACACCGCACGTGAAACAACTAAAAGTAAAAAAAAAAAGAATTAAATCAACAACACGAAGGGGAAACCACCACCAGGACACCAATCCAGCACCGTAGGCTCATACTTGTACAGCTGTTGTCATACAAATATTAGCATTTAACTCACAGATCCATTAGCGTGGCCTTTTGGTCTGGCCTGTCTCTGACCTGTGAAAAAAATCAGGTAAAGGTAAAAACATTGTAGGACAAATTTGTAGACTTTATTAGAAATGTTGCTGCTATTGATAAGTGACTCCTTAAAATGACCAACCTCTTTAAAAAAAAGATTTGTAGGTTAAAAAAAAACAAATTAGGCAAATGTTAATTTTTGAAGTTAATTTTGCGTTCATACTAAATCCTAGTTATATTCTTTGACAAGGGGAAATAGTTGCTGGAGTTGTGGCTGGAGCTTCAATGTGTACATTGTCAGTTCGTATTAAGGCAGCCATCTATATTCACTGTAACACTTCTTTTATCAGGCTGTGATGTTCAATCAGTCCACAAACTCTCTCCCTCAATCACTCTCTCACTTTGTCACACACATACACACACACACACAAGCCTACAAAACATACATCAAGATTTTGTATAAAACTATAAGCTTTTAAAAGAAACAGGATGTTCTGTATCTTAATTTAAAACTGTCCATTGTTTATTTCTCAATTAAGTTGAGGAATGTTACTTAAACTGAATAGTGTGGCTTAAATCCTCAGCTAATATAACAACTCCTCTGTAAGGGGTAAGTTGTAACAACATAACTTAATGCATGTTATTTTGACGCATATAATCTGTGAATGTTTATGGAAACATGTAAGTGAGTTGTTTTTGCATTTCAATTACAAATGGTATCAATCAGTTCATGTTTTGTACATGTCTGTTCACTGTAAGTCCTCACTGCAGTGTAGATGCTGGCTGATTGTATGCAAATAGAGCTGTTTGCTGTTTTGATTTACACTATTTGGATATGTAACACACACACACACACACACACACACACACACACACACACACACACACACTGAGAGAGCGAGAGATAGAGACCTCCCTCCCCACTCCCTCCTGGGTTTCCTGGAGTCAGCTGTGTGTGTGCGTATTTGTGTGTGTACATAAAGGAGTGTGTGGGTATGGACTGTTCAGCAGTGAGTCTCCAGCTGCTGAGCGGAGTGGAGTGGCATGGAGTGGTGCGGAGCAGCACAGTCCAGCAGACACATATCCGTTCCCTCTGTCACTCTAACACTTTGATTTGACTCTGAATCTGAATCTGCATGACAATCTGAACAGAGGACACAGGAACATGGAGGGACTTTTACGGAAAGCGTTATCTGTCTTCCTCTTTACGTTTGTGTTGCTCCAGCCTGGGACTGCCGGTGAGTTCTGATGATCCTTATCTAAAACAACACTGTGAGTGCTGTGACCTCACTTTTGTCCGTGTTAATGTAAACGTGGGTGTAATTCAATGGACTTGGTCTCTGCTGTTGTAATTAGTGGATGTGTAACAATCCTCGATACGCATGGCTCTCTGGAGAGCCCAAAACATCGAGGGGCAACAGGTGACTCAGAGCGGACTGACACACAGCTCAGTTATGCTCCTTACTGCTGGATACAATTACAGCAAACTGTGGTGCTTTATTTCAAATAGCACGTGTGAGTCTTTATGTATTTAAACACAATAAGATGAACTTATTTTCATTCAATCTGCTTACTTGAATTTGGTGTAAGCAACAGTGTCGTATTTTGTCAAATTATGACTTTTCCATATTGTTTGTAATCATATATTTTCTCTAAAAATTTATGAGGTGCAATTGTTTTTGGATTTTGGATAAAATTCAAATTTTTATATACCTCTTTAATGGCAGAATATATTTTACACTCTGTCAGTAATTGGAATAATGTATTGTTTTTAGGCACTGGCTTCTCTCAGATATTTATTAAATTATTTATTTTAGGGAAATATAAAATGTATTGGTTCTATTTTCCACATTGCACCGGATTCTAAACCAAAGATTTAGAGTGACAGTGTAACAGACTTGGTGCCATTTGAAAATTTGAACATTTAATTTACTGAACACAACATTCAGATGTCTTAGCTGCAAAAATGTATGAAATGTTTAGGCTCTTCTCCCTTCTTCTTTCTTCCTTTTCCTTTCCTTCATCTCTCTGATGTTTGTTCCTGCCCCTCTCGCCCACAAACCTGGAAATCCCACATACCAGAAGGATTGTGCGGTTGTGTTACATTGTATGTGTTACAAATAGACACACAGACATCTGCATTTAAAGACATTTAAAGACAAACATTCATATACGTGCCCCAGTCTTGTCCCCCAGTACACATTAATATAGACTAATCCACATACATCTTTTCTGATTTCTCCAGAGCACCTCAGGTCAGGTCAGGGCCAAAGTCACTTTGCATTTGTGCATTTCCTCATCTGCTAAACTAAACTTGTCTCCCCTCAATTTAAGTGACCAAAAAGAAATATTTGACTTTCAGATTTTATTTTTTATGCTTCATTGCTTTACAAACATATCATCTACTTCCTGCTCAAATTTGGAGGAACCTTAGCTTCAGAAAGGTGGAGTGTGGTATTTCATCTGATGGGAAAGCGTATACTTAAAAATGTTTAAGCTTCCATATCTAATCATGCAAAATAATGCAAACATTTGCAGCTGCAGAATAAATAAGTGTTCATCTGAATTCGCATTGCTTGAATGTATGTGTAGTTGACTAAGCAGTTACATTACATATAAGATCTATTTTGATTTTGATTATTTTATGAAGGACAGAATATAGATATTTAGTCACTCCTGAATTATTTTCATCAACTTTACTGTAAGTTTTGTTTTAGGGATTGTTTTGGATTTGGAGAAAATGTTTGAGATATTTCGTTCCATATGTTTGATGTTAAATGTTAAATGTTGAATCCAAACTCAGTGAATGTGCTCGGGTTTTTGTTGATTAGTGGATTTTAGTGTTATCTTCATCTCAGCCCTAGACAATCAACTTTCACTGGTGCAAAAGAGGTTAAACATAGGTATTTATTAGGGTTATCCACTGGTAAGTGCATCATGTCGATGTAGGTCAAAGGAACAGAATTTCCCTCCTTTAGGAACCATCCAGATTTTGGTTTGTTACAGTCCAAACTTTCCTCCTCCACTTTCTGTAATGCACATCTGCTGCAATGACCCACATAGCACCAGATACCCCTGTGCACAGTTACCTTTTGATTTGAACTGGCAACAAATGCTGGGACTTCAGAGTGATGTAGGTTGTAAAGCTGCAGTCTGTAGGTTCAACAGCGCTGTTATGTCATCATAGATCCAGAAAAAATATGTTGTGTTTTCTGTTGCCTAGGTTTCCCGTATGAACTGAGTTTAACACAAAGCCCAGTTGCCCTTATGTGAAACATTTTTCATCAACTGTCCCTAAAATATCTTCAGAACCACTGAATGGCATTTGTGTTGTGCCCCCAAAAAATCTGAAATAAATAGCAACATATTTAAAGTCTAGCTTTCTGAAAAATATTATATCACTGATGCAAGGACCAAGCCACCAAATGGGGTTTATAGAAATGGTTGTTTGAATGTTTAAATAATTTCAGTTTGCAACTAGTCCATTTTTTGCATGCTGTGTGTTTGTTTGGGGGGGAGGGTGGGGGTTAGGGATTTCAGTGTTAAAGGAATACAGGGGGTCCTCGAGTTACGTCGGTTGCGAATTATGTCGTTTTTGTGGTTACGACACATCTCCCGTGAACTTCCTTGTTTCGGCTTTTGCGTTTTGCCCCGTAAATACGTACAGACTTCACACGGGAACTAGTTGGTGAGCGCTCTCTCTGTCTCTCAGCGTGCCTGTCGGCGCTCCAACACCTCCACAGCTGTGTTTACTTATGTGAAATGGCCGTCGGGGGGCGGAGGGGGGGGGGGCAGCCGGTAAGGAGATGCACACGGACACAGATGCGTTCAGGATCGTGGCGATACCGTAGGTTTATTCACAACTGTGGTATCTGGTATTCAGCCTAAGTGCAAGTGTTTAGAAGTCCAGCTCTAAGAGTTAAGCCTATAGGTGACAGGGGTCACTCGGATGTTTATTAGGGGTGCTTCTCTCCCCTCCTTAAGTGCCATAGTGTCTGTAAACATCATTTGGTTTTATTGTCGGTTTATCTTAAGTGTTGGACTGTTAGGTTTTGAGTCTACACAGGTGTACCTTAAAAGGGGTCTGGGTCCTTGAGAGATTACTTTACCCCTTCCCCTACTTTTAAAGAATGTGGTAATAAAAGTACGAGCTCATGGGTCTGTGAAGAACAACTCCCCTATATAAGTGGGTGACCAGAGTTATCAGTGGGAGATTCATATTGGCTTCGAATCCTCCCAGGCAGACCGGTTGCTTGGTTTGATGCTGTACCTTCTTTATAATAAAACTTTTTATACAAGAGAAGACGGTGTCAGCGGAGAATCCTTTCTACATCATCACATCATTGCCACCAAAATAAACTTCACAACACAGGGGCTACACAGTTGATAACAGAAATCTAAAGGAAATGCTCATTACACTCGTGATCTCAACCCCTACGGTGTGTCAAGAGGGACCAAAAAAAGGCAATTCACCATAATAAACTCTTATTTTAGCGTGGTGTTATAGCGACATCTGGTGGCACAATGTATGCACAACGGCACAATGAATGTATGGTCCGACTTACGTCGAAATTCGGTTTTGACACATTCTCAGGAATGGATCTCCGACGTAACTCGAGGACCCCCTGTATAGGGTTATAGAAGAATAGACAGAAAGGGAGGGAAAGACATACAGTGTGTGTACATGTAGAGTTCCTAATAATTTAAACTGTGAAATTGTTTCTGTTACTTGCTCCTGTTACTCTGTATGTGTAACAGGACTGAAGTATTTGGGACTGAAGAAGCAAATACATGAAATATTAAATTCATGTATTAAATTCTTCTCATGCTAATGGAGTGAGTACACAAAAGTTGTCAGACTGACTAGCTCTGTAATCAAATATGCAGCAATGGAATGAATGTCCTCTGGTTCACACAAACTCATTACATTTTAATATATGATATATTATATTTAATATATGACTTACTATTTGGGGGTGGAACAAAGTGCCGTCCCTCGGATTTGTTCAACAGAGTCTTTGTCTTCAATAATGTCTACTGTTATTATATATATTAATCCAACTTGTCTAACTATGCCTTCATCTCCCTTGATGCACCGACAATTCTGTGTCTCTTTTTCCAACCACCATTAAACAACAGAACACTGAACAGTGATGACGCTAATTATAGGAGTAACTGAGTAGCACATTACATACAGTAGAGCTGGCAAAACATTGCCCTGGGTTAGTTCAGCTGACCAAAGCATGGTGTGTAGATCTATAACATTTTTGCAGCACTTCAATATGAGATTTGCCATTTGGTCAACAAAATCATTCTTTCCTACAAGACAACAAATTCATCAAGGAATCATTTTAGCATAGTCGTTTATTATGCAGAAACCATTCATATCCACAGCAAATTACATGCAAATCTGACCCAAAATGTGCTATGGCAGTAAAAAGAAATAAAAAAGTTGCATAATTTACTTAGTTAATTAGAATTTCTTCGCCCAAGTCAGGAAAAAACATCTTCAGTATGACAACAGAAAGATGCTTCTGTGTTTTGCAGATATGCCCACTTTTTACCATTTGAGTCAGCTTTGTAAGTTCTGTGATCTGGAGATGTCCTTGTGTAGTGGTACAGGGACCTGCAAGTCCAACTGCTCCATTACGTCCATCTGTATAAACAGCAGTGAGGTCTGTGTCGCTATATGGTAGGTACCCCAGGTATAAACTATAGTATGGACCAGCTCTTGGTGTATGCTCTGTTCAATGATGATACCTCTGCTCTGTCTGTTGCTCTCAAAGGAGAAAGAACGAGACTGACTTCTCAATTGAAACCCTCTGCCACAATCCTTCCAAGCCACTGTATGGCATTATGCTGGATGATTATAACAGCTCGTCCTGTGTGATGAAGGAGAAGAACACAACAACTGGGATGGCTCACATCTGCTCCTGTACCGATGAGGAGGAGTGTAATGACAAGCTGTTGTTTTCCCCCAGTAAGCACACATTACACACACCTAAAAGTCAAGCTGGACAATGTACACACTGTAACAAATTACTGTAAATTCTACAGTAAAAAAACACAGTAACTTTTTTGTTCTGTCATTTTACAAAGTCTAACAGTATGTCACAATGCATTGTGGGTCCAAAAATAATGACAGAAGTTGACAGCATTTTCCATGTTAACATACTATAAAATGACAGGAAAACTTAATTCCGGCTGTAGCTGTCACAGTGAAATGTTGTAGACATGGGATTAGGTTGGAAAAGGTGCTTTGAAAGAATGCTTGAGGAGATAATGTTATGTCTGGAGCAGAGGAGCAACATGTTCATCCACTCATCAATATGTAAGATGGAAGTTAATGGCCTTCAACATGTGTAGTGAATGTTACAATACGAACAGACGTCATTAGACAACACATTTCAAATGAGCTTTATATTATAAACATATTGTAAACTGGATTACAATTAATAGTTGTTTTTCTCCAAAGAAACATAATAACTGTCTGGGTTCAGATTTTCAGGATCCCAAAGATCAGCGGAGACAGAGTAGAATAACTAAAAGGGTTTTAATGTCCCAAAATCCAAAAACAGAAAACAACTCAGTGTCAGTGACAGCAGAGCGAGGAAACAAGTCCAAACAGAAAACTACTCCATGTCAGCAACAATGGAGCGAGAAAACCGCATGGTCTGTGCTAGAGCTGGGCGATATGGCCTAAAATCAATATCACGATAAATTGAGCAGTTCACCTCGATAACGATAAATGGACGATAACTACCACCATCCCTTGCGCAAAAAGTTTGTCCACTAGATGGGGCTGTGGCAGCATAATTGCTCCACAGCTAGTTAAATTAATTAAGGACTGTAAACCTACAGTGTCTGAAAATAAATGAAGATACAAATTAAGTACTTTTAGTTCTGATTTATTGAACGCACACCTGAACAAGTTTAAAAGTATAAAATAACCTTTGTATTAAAATACAACATTTACAACATCTCACATTTGAGTGGTCAAGTAGCAGGTTCTCTGCATCCATTGTAAACAAAATAAATCAAAGGCCTACTCTCTTTAAAGGCCTGGAGGTAGTGTAACTTGTAAACAAAATAAATCAAATGAATAAATAAATTTTACGTGCAAAGGCCTACTCTCTTTGAAGGCCTGGAGGAAGTGTAACTTGTAAACAAATGTCACGGACAAAAATGTCACTAAACTGAAAAGAAGTACTGCAAATAAACACTTAACACTGCCATATAACAGGTGACAAATGACAACTCTTTTAAATAAATACGTTAAATAGTGCATTGTGCAAACATGTCAATAGAACACTGATGATTAAGAATAACATGGGCTTGAACAGGGCACTTAAAAAAGGGGGCAGCAGACTCGGTATCCTCGCCTGTTTAGGCTAGTGTTGTAGATGTGAATCTGACTTGTGAGTCGTGGCTGCTGTTGCATGTGATCACTCCCATTGCTCCACTGTAGCAATGGGAGCCATGTCTTTAGCTATATAGTAGCCTACGGCATTAGTTATTTCGATCCATCTTTTTGATGTCCGCTCATATTGTTGACTATTAGCAAATGCTTCAGTTAATGACTGCTGCCTGGAAGCACTTTTTGCTGGTCCCCCTGATCTCTTATCGCTTTGAGCTTTTTTAACTTCGTCGAATTCAACCACGTGATTGTACTGCAGGTGGTGGAAAAGGTTTGTGGTATTGCCCTGGCTGGTGACAACAGTCTTTTTGCACAATTTACATTTTACATTTTTTTGACAAGTATCCTCCCTGCTGAATCCAAAATGCTGCCACACGATGGAAGTGGCGTTTTTTTTTTTGGAACAAGCTGCTGCTGCTCTTCCTTCGCCCTTGGCGCTTCAGCTGCCGCTTCGGCATTTAAACTCGCCTCCATTTCTTCACCGTCTCTTCCCCTTCTTGTTACAGACTGGATGGGGTGGAGTCACGTGACTACATATGTTGTACTGTGTGCGGCGTCTTAAAGGGGAATGCCGCTTCGGCATTTAAACTCGCCTCCATTTCTTCACCGTCTCTTCCCCTTCTCGTTAAAGACTGGATGGGGTGGAGTCACGTGACTACATATGTTGTACTGTGTGCGGCGTCTTAAAGGGGAACACAGCCTACCTACACACACAGCCAAAAGACGAAAACCACTTTTCTTTTCTTTTTAAACACCGAATATACCGACATGGGCAAAATGAATTCGGTTATCGTCGTAAATTTCGGTATCGGTAAATTTTCGGTTTATCGCCCAGCCCTAGTCTGTGCAGTGGAGGCAAGGTAGCAGAGCTGGTCTCGACAGCAGTACAAAGCAGGACCCAGAAGACAGAATACTGTTAGCAAAGGCAGCGAGGAACAAAGGACTGAGCGCAAAACAACTACAACAGCTGGAAATATCCAGCGTTGAGGTGAAGTCTAAACTCTCCTTATAAAGGGCACCAGATTGCCAGATTGGAAGCAGGTGTGCCTTGTAAGCTGCCCAGTGGAGAAACCAGGAATCAAACATAGAACCATGACAGAAATCAAACATAGACCCCCCCTTCAACGAACGCCGGTTGAAGTGGAAGCACTTCAAACGTTCTACCCGGTTTGTTAGGGTGACGCGCATAAAAATCCCTAATAAGGTCAGGGTCTAAGATCAATTTACGTGACACCCATGACCTATCCTCAGGGCCATACCCCTCCAAGTCCAACCCCTCCCCTGTTGTCTGACATCTAATATCTGACGTACCGTGTAAGCTGGATGGTCGTTGATCATAATGGCAAGAGAGCACTGTCCTTAAACGGCTTGAGCAGTGAGACATGGAAGACGGGATTCACCTTGAGAAATGGGGACAACTTTAACTTCACCACCACCGGATTGATGATTTTGTCAATGGTAAAGGGACCAATGAACCTGGGTGCCAAATTTCTGGACTTAGACTGTAACGGTAAGTCACGTGAAGATAGCCAGATCTTTAGTCCAGGGACACAGTCTGGAGCTGGAACCCGACGGTCCGTAATAAGACGGTTTCTGTCGGCTGCGCGTGTTAAAGCTGCACGAGTATCCCGCCAGTCTTAATGGGCTCGAAGTAGATGGTGCTGAATGGAAGGAACCGAGACTTCTCTTTCCTGGGATGGGAACAAGGGTGGCTGGTACCCGAGAGAGGGCATGAAGGGGGAGATGCTGGTGGTTATGGGCATACTCCACCCAGGGGAGATGGACGGACCATGATGCAGGATGACGATGTGACACGCACCGGATGGCTGCCTCGAGGTCCTGGTTGGCCCGCTTAGTCTGGCCATTAGTTTGGGGGTGGTAACCTGAAGAGAGACTCACCAACGCCCCTTCTGCCTTACAAAAGCCCTCCAAACTGAAGAAATAAACTGGGGACCCCTGTCTGAAACAATATCAAGAAGAAGGCCATGGATCCGAAACATGTGCTGAACTAAAAGGTTGGCAGTAACAAAGGCAGAGGGAAGTTTAGTGAAGGGAATAAAGTGAGCTGCTTTAGAAAACCTATCAACTATCGTGTAGATAGTGGTGAAACTGTCGGAAGGAGGCAACCCAATGAGAAAATCAATGGAGATGTGGGACCAGGGGCGTTGAGGAATGGGAAGGGGACGCTTGAAACCAGCAGGGGCGGGGTGAGAGGTCTTACTACGGGCGCAGACTGAGCAGGCTGTCATGAAGTCCTTGATGTCACTGTTCATAGTTAGCCACCAGAACCGATGTCCTCACACCTTCAGGAATGAACAGGAGATAAGGGGGGCATCCTCCGGGGTTGGATGATCGCGTTGAGCTTCCTGGACCACACGTTCCACCTCCCATTTGGCTTCTCCAACCACACAAACTGCTGGCAGAATGGGTTCCTCAGTAGGCCCATCCCCCTGTGAAAAAAAACTGCAGAGAAAGGGAGTCAGACTTAATGTTGCGAGAACTGGGTCTGTGTGTAATAACACAGTCAAAACAACCAAGGAGGAGTTCGCCTGACGGGAATTCAGGCACTTGGCAGACCAGAGGTAGGACAAGTTGTTATGGTCCGTCCATACAAGGATAGGATGAGCTGACCTCTCCAGCCAGTGTCTCCAACCCTGTAATGCAGCAACCATAGCTAACAACTCCCGATTGCCCACGTCATACTTTTGCTCAGCGGGAGTCAGACAAGAGGAGAAAAAGGCACAGGGATGTAACTTGTTGTCAATGGTGGACCGTTGAGAGAGGACGGCCCCTAACCCAGAGTCTGATGTGTCCATCTCCACCACAAATTGTAACTTGGGATCAGGATGAATTAATACAGGGGCGTTTATAAAAAGTGACTTTAACTCTCAGCTTTTTCAGCCTGAGGTGACCAACAAAATGAGGTCTTTAGGTTAATTTAGTCAGGTGTAGCAACGCAACTATAATTTCGAATGAATCTGCGATAGAAATTCGCAAAACCAAGAAACTGTTGCAGTTGCTTTCTTGTTGTGGGAGTTGGCCAGTCGACCACTGTCTGAGTTTTAGCAGGAGCGGGTTTTTTAACTGACTCTTCTCCACTACAAAACCCAAAAAGTTCACAGATGGCTGATGAAATTCACACTTCTTTGCTTTACCAAACAAGCGATTTTGCAATATCTTCTGAAGAACTAATCTAACGTGCTGAACATTTTCGTCAAGAGAGCTGGAAAAAGTTAAAATGTCGTCAAGAAACACAAAAACATAGTGTCCCAGCATGTCTCGAAGCACGTCATTAATTAGATTCTGGAAGACGGCGGTGGCATTGGTGAGCCCGGCCGGCATCACCAGGTACTCAAAGTGTCCCATAGGAGTATTAAACGCCGTCTTCCATTCATCTCCTTCTCTTATGTGCACCAGGTGGTAGGCGTTCCTAAGGTCCAGCTTTCTGAACACCTGAGCTTTGTGGAGAGGACCAAAGGCAGAGTCAATAAGTGGCACAGGATATTTGTTTTTAATAGTAATGTAATGTAACCCCTCGGAAGTCTATACAAGGACAAAGTGATTTGTCTTTTTTTTCCACAAAGAAAAATCCAGAGCCTAGTGGTGAGGTGGAAGGACGAATAAGACCGACAGCTAGAGAATCTGTAAGGTATTTTTCCATGGCAGAATGTTCGGGTTGAGAGAGCTTGTACAGGCGACTGGAGGGTAATTTAGCTTCTGGAAGGAAATCAATGGCGCAGTCGTAGGGACGATGAGGAGGAAGAGACAGAGCCTGATCTTTACTAAAAACTTCTCTAAGGTCGTGATATTGCTCGGGGACTAAAGAAAGGTCTATTTTAACTGGTGCAGAAGTAAGTGAGTGATCAGGCATAGCGGAGTGAAGACAGTGAGAATGACAAAACGAACTCCAGTTGAAAATGGAAAGTTTTGCCCAGTCAATGTGTGGGTTGTGGAGTGACAGCCAAGGTAACCTGAAAACTATGGGAGCTGCCGGAGAAATTATAAGAAATAAACTAAGTTTTTCAACGTGATTACCTGACACTCCAACAGAAAGAGGCTGAGTCTGATGAGTTACTGTATGAAGATGACGACCGTCGAGAGCCAACACCTCCCTCTTAACTGGTAGGGGTGTGAGAGGTATTTTATGGTGAGAAACAAACTCAGCATCAATGAAGTTATCGCCAGCCCCAGAGTCAATTAGTACCTTGGATTGAGCTGAACCATGAACCCAAGTCAGGTTGCCGTCTAGCTGGATCTGCCAAGGAGGGGGTGAAGGAGAAAAGATCTGGCCCACCTGCATCCCCCCTACTGTAGATGGGCACCACCTTTTGGCTCTCTTTGAGTTTGATGAGTACGTCCCAGCTGCATTGGTTCAGAAGTGGAATCGGTTGATGGAGCTGTATCGTTGGGACAGGAGATGGTCAGAGGATGAAGATGAAGATGATGAATCAGTGGGGTGGTTCCGGCTGGACTCCGGGCCCAGGAAAACCCACTATTTAGTGATCGATTACCTCTCTTCTCCCTACGTCTCTCCCTTAACCTATTATCTAACCGTATGGCAAGAAAATTGAGTTCGTCAAGAGTAGTTGCCTCATCCCTAGCTGCTAACTCGTCTCTAATTTCATCATTTAGACTGCGGGTGAATACTCCCTGCAGTGCTCTATCATTCCAGCCGCTCTCGGCAGCGAGAATGCAGAAGTCAATAGAAAAACTGGCCACAGATGTGACGCCCTGGCAAAGGTGTAACAATTTACTATCCACTTCTTTTCCTCAGTATGGGTGATCAAGTAAGCAATACATAATTTTTCTGAACTAAAAGTTAAAGGTTGTTGGTAGAAAACTAAGGAGCAGTGAAATAAGAACCGGTAACAGTCACCTGATGTGCCAGAATATCTTTCTGGAGGCTCACTACGGGATGGTTGATACCCAGGACCCAGGACCTGGAGCCGTAAACGATGACTCAGGAACCGGCCAGCCAAATCTGCACTGCAGACAGAAGGAGGAGAAAAACCAGAAAACACAGCCAAAACCCCAGCAAAACAGGAATCAAACATAGAACCATGACAACAACAACAATAAATTGCTGCAATTCCTACACAAAAATGTAGCCCAGGTTTCCATATAAGGCTTTTAAGTATTAGAAACGTCCCTTTTAAGTAATTTCCATGGAAGAATAGACAGTTCATTTTATTTTTAAATAGACAAATAAATAATTCATTAAAACTCATTTTATGTCCAATAAATAAATAATAAACAGATTTCATATTAAAGAATAAATAACTCTTAAAAGTGCTTAAAAGTAACGGTTTGAGTGATCGGTGAGTGAGTCAATCGGTGGACGTTGTGTTTTCTGAGTGGCAGTGAATTGCTCAGTAGCAAATAGTGAATCAGAAAACCCCATTAAGCCCAGGTGACCATGCTAACTTCCGGCTTCCGGACGCTAGTATTTTGTAGTGTTGGGAAATTTGAGTCTTTTTACAGACTCGGATCTTCGAATCTCGGACGGTAAAATGAACGAATCTTTTTGAGTCTTTTCGTTCATTTCGTTCATTTAACAAGGGCAAAACAGCAGGCAGTCTGAGCTGGCTGTCACGTGACAAATGAACGCATCTCAAAGACTGTTTTGAGTTGTGAACGAATCAGTTCTCTTTCCTGTTTCCTGCATCTCTGCTGCAGCAGGACGAGTGAATGAAAAACTCAGTCACTTATTTAGACCATGATTTCATGATGACTTTTAAGTCCCAACTTCCCGAAAATGTTACTGTCCCAAACGTGACATTAATGTTGTTATGTGATTTTATTTTATCATTATTTTGTGGCAGATTATAACACAAAATCACCAAGTTTATATGATCAAGTATTTATTTATCGACACACTTTAGAAACGCACTGCATTATATACACCAACAGTGTACACATGTGCAAGAACAGAAGACCACTTATTCATTATTTCATGAATGAATAATGTATGTCGGATGTCATGTGACAAATTAACGAGCGACCGATCTGTATGAACAAAACGCTGTGTATACTGGTCGCAACAAATGAACGAAAGAACGACTCGAGTGAACGAAGCTCTGTATTTCCTGCTCCGACACAGTCAGCGCTGGCTGTCACATGACAGATGAACGAGAACGACTCGAGTGAACGACTCATGAACGAATCTCTGGGTGTACTGCTCTGCGCATAGGCTGAGCCGCTGTCACGTGACAAATGAACGAATCTCAAAGACTCGTGTTTTGAGTCATGAACGAATCAGTTCTGTTTCCTGTTCTTTTTTTTTGCTTGGGCAGCCGCCGTGTGGCCGGGGAACTTACTGCATGAAAATGAACGAATCAGTCACCGTGATGACTCGTTCTTTCCGGGTCATGTGAAAGATTCGTTCATATGAACGAAACGTTCATGAACGACACATCACTAGTATTTTGGCGCCAGCTGCAGGGAGACGTGACATGCTGTATTGTCTGCTGGAGCAGCGTGAGTGACCGAGGGAGAATCTGTGTAACCGAGAGATTTTCGTGGGTCTGCAGTGCGAATGCTATTAAGCTCAAAGGAGCATTAGCTCAGCGGTGAGTTGAGACATGTTTAGTTCATTGTGAAATCGCTGATAGTTATGTTTCTTGTGGTGAATTTGTATTGAGATTGTATGTCTAGTGTGTTTAATATAAGGATCAAAGGAGTACTATGTAGCATTTTATTTCATTTTTGTGAATGATTGATGGCGTATTTGAGCATGATTGTAAGAGGTATGTTGAATGTATTTAGTCACATAACTAAAACAAAGTGGATATTGAATTAGAAATATATTTCTAATTTCTATAACAGAACGATTTGATAACATGATTTGAGCTGATTAATGTGAATGTTTTCATTGATTAGTGAATGTTCATGTTGGATTTTGAAGTGAATACAGTCATACAGTCAATATGTGTGTAATGATATATTTGAATTCTGGCCTGTTCCTAGGTCAGGTTTTTTTGTTGTTGTTGTGAGTGAACCATCTGAACAGATGGATGTAGCCACGTCCATCCATTCTGTGCTATATTTTGTCCTTGTCATTATTGATACTCATGATATTGGCTCTTAAGAATCTGGTGATTTCTGATACTGGTTTAGTGTTTATCATTGATCTTTATTTACACGTGCTCTGTTGTCAAATGTAACGCAAAGGGTTACAAAAAAACCTTTAAGAAATATTTTGTAATATAGTGTAATTCTTTTTACAATAATTAGCAGCAATTGTACAACACTTTACTGGCAGCTATTTTTGCCAGCTATTAACTATAAATTCTCGATTCTTAGCAGTACAGTGACTGTAAAATTATTGAGATGAATAAATTTGCCAGCTTACCTATAGCTACATTTCTTACAGTTCCTTATAATTGCAGAGCAAAATCACCGTCATTGTCTATCATCATTAGCTTTACCACAAATTTTTGAGGGAACCTAGAACCTTTATTAGTTATTCATTATAATTATTTTATGTATCTGTCATACATGACAATATACTTTCAACAAACCACAAGCTCAACTTTTTTATTGTGATTGCTACTGTTTTGTGGAATGACTACAGTTCCCGATTATCACAAGAGGAAGTGGATACATGGTTTGCATCACACAGAAACAACAGCAGGGGAATCCTTAGTGTGGTAGCACTCATTCTGCTGGCTCTGCAATTTGTGTTTGGTTGCTGAGATGAAAAAAAGCGCATGTATGCATGCATGCATGCTTGCGTGCTTGCATGCATGTATTTGTACTTATATTATATTGGCACTATTTTGGGTACAGACCTTTGGGAAAGTGAGGACATGTTGACTGGTCCTCATTTCTTCAAAGGACTGTTTGAGGGTTAAGACCTGGTTGTAAGTTAAAAGTTAGAATAAGGTTTAGGTTCGGGTTAGTGTTGGGAGTGTTAGGCATTCAGTTGTGATGGTTAAGGGTAAGGGGGTTACGTCACCAACTGTGTGTGCGTGCGTGCGTGCGTGCGTGCGTGCGTGCGTGCGTGCGTGCGTGCGTGCGTGCGTGCATGCGTGTGTGTGTGTGTAAACCATTCCAGCCACACTGGAGAACTCAGACATACGGTATCCTGTCCGTGTTTAACTTAAATCAGAAACATCTCCAACACATGGCTAACAGGCCCTTAAGACACAGAGAGCAACACTTAAGAGACAGTGGATGTAGTATGTGGTTATGGGGTAGCTCATTACACACACACACACACACACACGCACACACACACACACACACGCACACACACACACACACACACACACACA
>JAFBJQ010001435.1:33336-109737 GCA_016785345.1 Trinectes maculatus
TGTAGACCCTGTGTTGTGAATAAACCTACCGCCACAATCCGAAACACATCTGTGTCCGTGTGCCTCTCCTTACCAGCTGCCGCTGCCGCCCCCGAGGGGGGCCGGCCGGCCATTTCACATAAGTAAACACAGCTGTGGAGGTGCTGGAGAAAAAAAAAGCCAGCAGGCGCGCTGAGAGACAGAGAGAGCCGGCACCAACAAGTTCCCGTGTGAAGTCTGTAAGTATTTACGGGGCAAACCGCTTAAGCCGAAACAAGGAAGTTCACGGGAGATGTGTCGTAACCACGAAAACGACGTAATTCGCGACCGACGTAACTCGAGGACCCCCTGTATATATATATACACACACTGTATGCGTCTATGTGTGTGTGTGTACATACATAGTGTATAACTGTGTATTCAGGCTTAAACTACATTGGGAGTTTCTTCTGTGTCTACATTGCCAGACTGCCCTGTACTGCTCGGGTTATGATCTCCCCTTTATTGTCTGGGTCCAAAAACTCCAAACAGGAGATGAGATGTAGCGGGAGTAGAGGGGGACGCTGGCCATCAGTGAAATTGTGTTATTGTATTTGCAGTATTTTCAATAGGTTTCATCTTCACTCCATCCACAAGAGTCTTGATTAAGCAGACTTAGGAGATGACTTCTGTGTGTTTGAAGGCTAATGGTGTGGTGTCTAGCTGCTGCTTCCATGCTGGTTTGAAACATTCATGTGTGCTTATTATTTCTGCCTATGTTGTTGTTTGTTGGTGTAATGATGATACAAAGGCATTTACACTTGTAACTGTGATCATAATGTATCTCTTAGCTTTACCTGCATTTTCACATGGTCAAGCTTTATGTAATGCATTTTCACCACATTTAAGATAATACACTCTACATGGGAATATTTGATACGTTTTAGTTGTAAATGGCTTCAACATTCACTTTCATTCAAGCCACACAGGGAGACTGTTACTTAAATCTGTATGCCTATGACCAACACTAATAGGCCGTTTTTTATGTATTTATTTAATATAAATAATAGATTATTATAAATGTATTTATTTATTTTTAATTTACTGCACAAAGTATGTAAATAATCTTGAATCTGTAGTTTGTTGGTGGTGATGATAGTGCAGTCTGTTATGTCTGCTAATGATCTTGTCAATTAATATGCAATTATTACTCGCACGCACACACGCACACACACACACACGCACATTGAGGAACCCAAAGGAGGATCATGGTTGTGATTCCTTCCTCCCATTGTGGATACATACAGGAGGAAGTCCCCTTTTGTCTACTGGATCACTTTCAGAGCGCATTCCTTTTGCAAATGCCCCACATTGTTGTTCCCCAGCATAATATTCATATGACATGCTTGTAATACTGTCTTTGCATGGGGTTTATTGCAACAGACTTGTGGCTTCTGTTATCTTTGAGGGTTTCAGTGCATCAGAATGTGATGAGAATGTTGTTGAGAAAGTTAACAGTGTAAATACAACAGCAGTGTGGGGACATGTTATTATGGACAGGTCAATGAGAAGTCAGTAGTGCTGTGCATTCAATTTCTGTGTGTAGTGAAATTACATTTACTATTTAAATAGACCCACTAATTATGAGTGTGGTCGCACACAGGTTAGAGGAAAGAAAACAATTCAACTTTCTTAAACTTTTACAACCAATGTTACCCTGCTAATCACACATACAAATTAACACACGTAAAGGTTGATGTTAAGTGTTACATATAACAAAATGAACCTTTAAAGTTTCACTACCTGGAAATGGATGAATCGCTCAGTTCTCTGTCTATAGTGTCTGTCAACGAGCCCCAGTAGCAACAGAACTGATCAATTGACTATGTGTAAAATGTGTCGACTGTCGACTCTTCCATTTTTAATTTCAGTGTATTGTTCGAACTATGAGGTTAGGGTAAGTTGAACTATGTTCAATTCCTATATTTTGAGTTAAACTGTTTTGTTTTCAACAGCCGCAGGCAGCGGTCAGTGGAAAAGCAACATAAAGCCACTGTGCACCTGTCCAACACTAATCAAGTGACAAAGTGAGCAAAAGGCTGGTGATGATAGTATATTTTTAGCCAGTACACAGCTTTGTTGAAAGGTTGTTTTTCTATGTATGTTGCCCTGCAACAGGCTGGCAACCTGTCCGGGATGTACCCTGCCTCTTGCCTAGCAACAGCTGTGACTGTCTCCAGATTACCCCACCTTTTTCAAAGGCTGTTTAGAGGATGGATGGATAGATGAGTATTGAGAGTATTGAATTGGTTAGATAAAAAGAAACACAGATGCTAAATGAAGGTTAAATGTTAGTCTGTGTTCTGGATGTGTAGTTTAAGAAAGGTGTTGGACTTGAGTCCACGGTAGTGTTGATTCTGATATTAAAAAAAGTTCATCACTGGCACAAAGCTTTTTGGATTTATCCTCAACTAAGTCCACAAATTTGATTGTTTGTTACTTTTGCATATACCTCTTTTACAAGTGATTTGGTATAATCCAGTAATGAGATTTGTTGGGAAGTAGCATACATGGGGGTAATGCACCTTGAAACTGCCATTAAATTTTAAAAAAAGAGCAGAACTACTTTTATTGTGAAGGGAGGTACCACCTTGCTGTGGAGACATGCTGTTTGTGTGAGTGCTGTAAGTGAAGCTGTGGTCAGTTTCTGCTTAAAGACAGGAGTGTGACAACTGTGGAACAAATTCATTTTTGACTTAGAGAGTCTATATTTTTGCACAGATGTCACCTGATCTCCTACTAGTCATTTCATGGGATATTTAGACTCATGATGATTAAATGTCGCTCATGATACGAAGTGGAAAGTTTGATTCCAAGGGGATGTTTCTGTTTTTAAAATGACCAAAGAAGGTATAAAAAAAGAGGAAATTGATTTCGACAACTTGCTTAAAGAGGAAAGGGAGAGGGGGTGATGACTGATTTGGTGATGGAGGAAAAAGTGGCTCTGTGTGTTAGTTATATTTGGTTTAGTAGTTGGTTATATTGGCTTGGCTCAAGTAGCTTCATTTTAAATGGTGGGGGGAAAAGGAAGGAAGATGTAAGGTAAAACAAGAAGTAAATACAGAAGTCTCTGGTCAACTGCCTACTTAAAACATGGACATCATCAAATCTACTCAAAGTAAACAGCAATAAAACACAGCTCATGGTGGTGGCCCCCAAAACAATGCTCAGGAAGGTCAGAGATTTTTTCAGTTCCACCATCTTTCCACCCCCAGAGGTCGGCTGTCATGATGTCGGTTTTCTGCATTTCCTGTTTTATTTTGATAGGTCAGTCTTTTTGTTGTTAGGTTGTTTACTTCCCTTTCCCTTGATTACCTGATGGATTACACCTGTGTTTTAGTTTTCCCGCCTCCCTTGGTATATATACCCGGTGTTTGCCTTTGTTATTTGCCAGTTCGTCTCACTCTCTGAGTATTCGTTCCCGCGTTATTTTTCTAGTGTGTTTTTGTGCTTTACTGTGTATTGGACCTTGGATTTGGATTTTGGATTTTGAGACTGCTTACTGATTTTGTACTGTTGCCTTTCCCAACTGCCTTCCTGTGTATCGAACCTTTGTCTGGAATTAAAGACCCTGATTTTGCTCTCAATCCGTGAGTCGTGCTTTTGAGTCCCTTGCTGTCACCTTAACAGTACGAACTGGCCATTAGAATGGATTCTTCTCCTGTTCGAGAGGCTATCGGGATGCAGGGACAAAGACTTCACAGACAGGAGGACCAATTAAATGCTCTCCGTCAAGAATTAAGGACCGTTTCTGAACATCATGAACAATTGTTTATGTCCTTTGGCAACCAACTTTCCTTCCTCAAGGACCACATTCGGAGCACACAGGCAGTGGAGTTGCCGGGACCCGGTGCCTCGGCACCGGCGGCTTCCTCCCCGGCTCCGTCCTCTGCGTCTCTCATGGCGGTGGCTTTGGCTTTGGGCTCCGCTCCTCTCCAGCTTTCACGCCCTGAGAGGTTTTCTGGAGATTCTGGAGACTGTCGGTCTTTTCTCACGCAGTGTGAGCTTCACTTTGAGCTCCAGGCGGCTTCCTTCCCATCTGATCGGGCTCGGGTCGCTTTCATTATTTCCCACCTGAGCGGCAGAGCCGAGGCTTGGGCGACCGCGGAGTGGAGTCGAGGCTCACCCATCTGTGACTCACTACAGTTGTTCCAGGATTCATTGGTGAAGATTTTTCAGCAGATATCCCCAGGTCGGGAGGCTGCGAGAGTGCTGATGAGCCTGCGACAGGGCAGGAGGAGCGTATCTGATTACGCCATTGAATTCCGCACCTTTGCCTCCGACAGTGGGTGGAATCAGTCGGCCTTGTTTGATGCCTTTATACACGGACTGTCACCTCAATTAAAGGAACATCTTGCTCCCCTGGATTTGCCTTCAGATGTGGATTCTCCTGTCAGAACGAGAGAGGGAGAGAGCCTGATCCAACTTTTCCTGGCCGACTGCTCGACGATCGATTGCTGGGCTTCCACGGGAGACATCGAGTGAGCAGAATACAGCGCCCTCTTCTGGAGCGGAGGAACCGATGCAACTGGGACGAACCCAGTTGACACCTGAGGAACGTCAGCGGCGCATCAGGGAGCGAAGATGCATTTACTGTGGCCAGAAGGGGCATTTCCTCGCTTTTTGTCCAGTAAAAGACCAGGCTCACCACTGAAGAGGGCATTGGTGAGCCAAACACATGTTGATTTAAATCCCTCACGTCCCAAGCAGTTAGTTACACTCACCTGTGGCTCTGTCTCTCTTTCTCAGGAGGTTTTAGTGGATTCAGGGGCTGATGCCAATTTAATGGACTTTGTTTTGGCCAAACAGCTCGGACTGAAAATTTTACAGTTACCCCAATCCATTTAGGCTAAGGCCCTTAATGGGCGCCTCCTCTGTAGAGTAACTCATCACACTCAACCAGTAACTTTATCCTTCCCTGACCATCACACTGAGGATATAAGTTTCTATTTGTTTGTTGCCCCACAGCACCCTCTAGTGTTAGGTTACCCCTGGTTGAGAGATCACAATCCTCATATAGACTGGGTTTCAGGGCAAGTGATCAAATGGGGAGAGGATTGTAGCAAGAATTGTCTGTATTCTACTATTCTCATTAGCGATTCCACGATCATCTGTGGTGCTTCCCAGGTTTCCTGTACTAGCAATCCAGACTTTCCTGATATATCCAAAGTACCCTCATGTTATTTGGACTTAAAGGAGGTTTTTAACAAAGCACGAGCTACCTCCCTTCCACCCCACCGACCTTATGACTGTGCCATTGATTTGCTGCCTGGCACGCAACCCCCACGGGGTCGTCTCTATTCCTTGTCAGCCCCAGAGATGAAGGCCATGATGGAATATGTGGAATCCTCCCTGGCTGCAGGTCTCATTAGACCCTCATCTTCCCCGGCAGGAGCTGGTTTCTTTTTTGTTGGTAAAAAAGATAAGACTCTCCAACCCTGCATTGACTTCCGTGGACTTAATAACATCACGATAAAGAACAGGTACCCCCTCCCTTTAATGTCTTCAGCATTTGAACTGTTGAAAGGAGCTAAGATTTTCACTAAATTAGATCTTCGAAATGCTTACCATTTGGTTCGCATAAGGGAGGGGGATGAGTGGAAAACAGCATTCAACACACCAAATGGACATTATGAGTATCTTGTTATGCCTTTTGGTCTCACTAATGCCCCAGCTGTATTTCAGGCCCTGGTGAATGACATCCTTCGAGACATGTTAAACATCTTTGTTTTTGTTTACCTGGATGACATTCTCATTTTTTTCTCGAGATTATGATTCCCACATCCTGCATGTAAGACAGGTTCTCCAGCGTCTATTGAACAATAAGTTATTTGTAAACGCAGATAAGTGTGAATTTCATGTGAAAACAGTTTCTTTTCTTGGGTTAGTGGTTTCTGAAGGGGAGGTCAAGATGGATCCTGAAAAGGTCAAAGCAGTGGCTGATTGGCCGATCCCAGAGAACCGCAGACAGCTTCAGAGGTTCTTGGGATTTGCTAACTTTTACAGACGGTTCATTCGTAATTTTAGTAGTGTGGCTGCACCCTTGCATGCACTAACTTCTCCCAAAACCAGATTCTCCTGGAATCCTGAGGCTGATCAGGCTTTCCTGAGGCTTAAGCACACCTTCACCACAGCTCCTGTTCTTGTGCTTCCTGACCCTCATTTGCAGTTTGTTGTGGAGGTGGATGCTTCAGAGGTGGGGGTTGGAACAATACTTTCTCAAAGGTCTGTTAAGGATAACAAATTACATCCATGTGCCTTTCTCTCCCGCAAACTCTCCCAAGCTGAGCGTAACTACGATGTGGGGGACAGGGAGCTGCTGGCTATTAAGATAGCCTTGGAGGAATGGAGACACTGGTTGGAGGGGGCGGAGCACCCCTTTTTAGTATGGACTGATCATAAGAACCTCGAATACATCAGAGCAGCCAAGAGACTTAACCCCAGACAGGCTAGGTGGAACCTGTTTTTGTGGTCCAACAGAGGTTCTGGTGGCCAGCTATGGAGAGGGATATCAAGGAGTATGTTGGAGCCTGTCCTACCTGCGCTCGTTGTAAGACTCCCAGACATCGTCCAGCAGGTCTGTTATAGCCTTTACCCATTCCTTCTCGTCCCTGGGCAAGCATTTCGTTGGATTTTGTCTCTGGTCTGCCATTGTCTGGGGGCCACACCACCATTCTATCTGTAGTTGATAGATTTTCCAAAATTATTCCCCTTCCCAAGCTGCCTTCAGCTAAGGAGACGGCAGAGGCAGTCCTTTACCACGTTGTCCGCTTACATGGCATCCCAAGAGACATTGTTTCGGACAGAGGCCCACAATTCATCTCTCAGTTTTGGAGGGAGTTTTGCAGCTTGATTGGAGCTAAGGTTAATCTCTCCTCTGGCTATCACCCACAATCCAATGGACAGACAGAACGCTTCAATCAGGAATTAGAGACTGGTCTTCGATGCCTGGCGTCCCATAACCCTTCTTCCTGGTCTAAGCAACTCTTATGGGTTGAGTATGCTCATAATTCACTGCCCAGTGCTTCCACTAATCTTTCACCATTTCAGTGTGTTTATGGGTTTCAGCCTCCACTGTTCCCGGTCCTGGAGAAAGAGATTTGTGTTCCCTCTGCCTTTGCTCTGGTTCGCAGATGACGAAATGCTTGGGTGCATGCCCGACAGGTTTTATTAAGAACCTCAGGCTACTATAAAAGATTTGCGGATTGTAAAAGAACTTCCACTCCGGCATACAGGGCTGGGCAGAGGGTCTGGCTGTCTACCAGGGATTTTTCTCTGCCAGGAGTTCCAAGAAAGTTAGCTCCTCGATTTGTGGGTCCATTCCCTATTTCTAAGGTTATTAATCCTGTGGCTGCAAGATTGAAACTCCCCAGATCCATGCGAATTCATCCCACATTTCATGTGAGCAATGTTAAACCTGCTAAGGAGAGTTCCATGGTCCCTACCTCCAGACCCCCTCCTCCACCCCGACTCATTGAGGGGGGTCCTGTTTATACAGTCAAGAAATTGTTGGCAGTTCGTCGTCGGGGCCGGGGGTTCCAATACCTTGTTGACTGGGAGGGATATGGACCAGAGGAGCGGTCATGGGTTTCAGCCGGCAATATATTGGATCCTGAACTCATTAAGGACTTCCATCATTCTCATCCTGATGTTCCTGGGCCGTCTGGAGTTGGCCATTAAAGGGGGGGTACTGTCATGATGTCGGTTTTCTGCATTTCCTGTTTTATTTTGATAGGTCAGTCTTTTTGTTGTTAGGTTGCTTTACTTCCCTTTCCCTTCATTACCTGATGGATTTCACCTGTGTTTTAGTTTTCCCGCCTCCCTTGGTATATATACCCGGTGTTTGCCTTTGTTCTTTGCCAGTTCGTCTCACTCTCTGAGTATTCGTTCCCGCGTTATTTTTCTAGTGTGTTTTTGTGCTTTACTGTGTATTGGACCTTGGATTTGGATTTTGGATTTTGAGACTGCTTACTGATTTTGTACTGTTGCCTTCCCTGACTGCCTTCTTGTGTACCGAACCTTTGTCTGGAATTAAAGACCCTGATTTTGCTCTCAATCCCTGATTCGTGCTTTTGAGTCCCTTGCTGTCACCTTAACAGGCAACCTGGGAGTGCTCCTCAACTCTACCCACTCCACCCCCGCATTCGCACAGATGCGGGCATGGTTAGAAGGGGGTGCACAGACCTGGAGAACTTCCTGCAGTAACAGTGGAGATGCGCTGTCCAGTCAACACGAATAATGATATGTAAAGTCTCATTCATGACTGCTTCTGGCGGAGAAAACAAACTGGCACACTGTCAGCCTGCTGGAAATATACGCACTCACTGATGGTATGAGCGTGGTTTGCAACATTATTGGAGTAGTTTACCACTCCGAGAAAGCGGACTCACTGGAAGCATACAATCCATTGTTAGTGTTTTATCTCAATTATGTGAGTATTTCACTCACTTGAAGATGTATCTAATTAGTCATTTTTGATTTATTAATTTACAGCTCAAATAAACCAGACATGTCACTGTGCTGCAAAATAACGTTGTGCATTTACCTTGGAAATTTTTCTTTTCAGTTGTGGATCCAACTGTGAACGATAACTTAGTGCCTGTGATCCTGGTTAGCCTACTGCCGCTCCTGGTGATGGGGATAATGGTTGCAGCAATGTTCTACTGGTACCGCACCTACAGGCAACGCATGCTCCAAGAATGGGAGAGCAACATTAAGAAGCACAAGCCAAGAGCCGGTGGACTAGACTGCAGTGATGCCTGTGCCATTATGCTTGATGATGACAGGTCAGATAGCAGTTCGACCCACGCCAACCACCTGAACCACAACACTGAGCCACTGCCTATAGAGTTGGACCTGCTGGTATACAGACCAAATAGTATTTTAGAGTTATCTAGTGGAGCCGTTCTTTACATAGCCAATCTAACTAAAATGATCACTTCTTGTCATGTCCTAGGTGGGCAAAGGTCGCTTTGCCCAGGTATACAAGGCTAAACTGAAGCAGACAACCTCAGATCAATTTGAAACTGTGGCTGTGAAGATTTTCCCATATGAGGAGTATGCATCCTGGAAGAACGAGAAAGACATTTTCTCCAATACAGACCTTCGTCATGAGAACATTCTCCACTTCCTGACAGCTGAAGAGAGGAAGGTAGACAGACAGTACTGGCTCATCACAGCATTCCACCCCAGAGGAAACCTTCAGGTGAGACTGTCACTGTCATGTTATCCTGCATTAATGAGTGGATTTTTTTTTCCATTTACAAAGTTCAGAGTTCACCTTCTTCAATAGTTCTTGGTCGTTCTCCTCTTTCATTGAGGTACCAATTACATAATCTCTACACCACAGGAGTATCTAACACATAATGTGATCAGCTGGGAGGAGCTGCAGTTTCTGGGCTGCTCTTTGGCTGGAGGGGTTGCTCACCTCCACAGTGACCGTCTCCCCTGTGGACGTCCTAAGGTAGGACTGTCTGAGTATGGGATTGTACAATAAATAGAAGCTTTAATAGAGACACTACAAGATTTGCTGATAGAGGTTGTAAGAGCCATATTGACCAAACCGATAGGTTTCCTTTGACGACGACAGTGTGGCTAAGAATGCTTTAATGTACAACACTGCCTTTGGGGCCGCGATGACCTCATACATCTTACACAGTCAGATGCACAATGTATACGTGTGAGGTATTGGGCCGCTATGAGCTGTACGCCTCACTCTTGCCTGACGACAAGAAGAGAGAACACACGAACTGAAGGGGAAAAGAGAATTGTCGGCCTACAGAGCAAGACAGATTTTGACGCCAGGGTGTACCCTGCCTCTCGCCCGATGTCAGCTGGGATCGGCTCCAGCTCCCCCCCGCGACCCTTAACAGGATAAAGCGGTAGAAAATGAATGAATGAATGAAACCAGCGGTCAACCTGTGATGGCAGAGACTAACCGGAGTTTGGCCTGGGACTAACCTGAAATTTGATCCGCATGATCAACCCCAGATCTACCAGAGCGATTCACAGAAACAGGAATCTGTGACAACTGGAGAAATAGAAATATACTTGCTAGACAAGTATGTTGTTGTTAGAGAATTCTTGTTTAATGGTGGTGCTATAGGCCAAACTGTATCCCAAAATTACAACAAATATTACAAAATGTGCACTTGATTGATTGATTTATAGCTTGAAAAAGGTTTCCTTTTATTGTGAAGGTACCCATAGTCCACCGTGACCTAAAGAGCTCCAACATCCTGGTGAAGAATGACCTGACATGCTGCTTGTGTGACTTTGGCCTTGGACTGTGTCTGGACAGCAGCCTGTCTGTGGATGACCTTGCCAACAGTGGACAGGTCAGTTAATCTTTATTTAATGTGAATCTTTATGCTATGACTTAACAGTTTTGACATAGCAGTTTTTTTAAGACTATTATAACTGTAATAAAAGAGCTAATATCATTTGTGTTACTTACTCTTATAATTACAAGTGAATCTTTTCATTTTAAGATGTAAGATTTAAAAGCATTTCACCATTTAAGAAGCCACCTTAAGGTAAACCAGTAAAACTATATGTAATTATAAGTTTCCTCTGAAATTAGGTTGAGTAGAAATAGAAAGTTGAATAAACTATAATAAAATTGCATTTTAAGCATGGTGCATGAAAACTACACTCGATGGTGTAACTCTCCATAAGTAAATATGACTTCTAAAGCCCTGCTCGGGGACAGAAAGCCTTAGTTTACACCGGTTACAAATCTAAGCATTACTGTCAGGTTTTAGGCAGTTGCAACAAGTTGTACGTTTTTGCTGTTGTGACACTTTAATTTTTAAACCCTGCATTACAATCATTTTGATTTGGTTTATGGTAATATACTGTATGGTTTGACCATGTTTGGTTTGACTGTCCAGCTTCCTCTGACAAAGAGGGAATCAAGCAATGGGGGTGGGGTAAAGATTTTGTTGTGACATGCATGCATGCTCCCCAGGGCAGCTCCTTCTTGATCTGTCAGTGGGACCTGATCCATCTCGGCATGATTTATGATTCACTGGCTAAAAACACAGCAGCTGTTGGCGAGAACACACTGACATGTTAAGACACAACCTGAAGCTATGCACAGAAACCCTACATATAAAGTAGATACAAATATATCAAAAACCAGGCTGTGATTCATTTCCCCCAGAATGTGAAACATATTGAACTAATTTATCCATTCAAATGTGCAAATCATAATAACTGGCTGTCAGGAGGGTGGGTTCCATTTATAAATGGTGACTGGAATTTCCCTGTTGATGGGTTTTATTTATAACTTATCCAAGAATGTTTTCGCATGGTCAGTCTCTTCTTCTTCTTTTCTTTAATGACAGTCGGCAAACAAGTTTTTGGGACATTACTATATATATCACAACATATCACATTACACTCCTCTATCATGTTTTTGTTTGCCTTGCATAAAAAACTCCAACAGTATACAGGGGGTCCTCGAGTTACGATGGAGATCCGTTCCTGAGAATGTGCCGTAACCGAATTTCGACGTAAATCGGAACATACATTCATTGTGCCATTGTGCATACATTGCGCCACTAGATGTCGCTATAACACCACCCTACAATAAGAGTTTACTGTGGTGAATTGCCTTTTGTCCCTCTTGTCCCTCTTGACACACCGTAGGGGATGACATCGCGAGTGTAATGAGCATTTCCTTTAGATTTCTGATATCAACCGTGTAGACCAGGGGTGGGCAATTAATTTTTACAAGGGGCCACATGAGAAACCTGAATTGTGTCAGAGGGCCACACAGTAGCTGGGTGGTGTCACGTACATCGCAGCTCTCATCCAAAGCCAGACAAAAACAGTCAAAGTCGGACAGGACATGTTAAAAAAAAAAGTCGAACGATTAAGCTTTACCTTTCATTTCTGAGAAAGAAATACTTGGCAGTCCATGTGTTGTTGAAAACACGGCATTCGTTACCAACTTTTCTTTTCTTAGTGTGAGCCGACATCTTGAGAGTAACCTGGCTAGCGTCACTTATCACTGTTCACCTTCACTCACAACACACGCACGCACATACGTCGATAAGGAAGTAACGTAAATGTAAACGCTTTTCAAAATAAAATTTCAAAATAAAAGCAGCACAGTTGTATTGTAAGCATGACACAGATATTTGTTTAATTTATGTTGTAATTTATGATTGGCCTCACGCGGGCCGGACAGAGACGTAGAAAGGGCCGGATGTGGCCCGCGGGCCGTAATTGGCCCAGGTCTGGTGTAGACCCTGTGTTGTGAATAAACCTACGGTATTGCCACGATCCCGAACGCATCTGTGTCCGTGTGCATCTCCTTACCGGCTGCCCCCCCGCCAGCCGTCCATTTCACATAAGTAAACACAAGGCAGAGTAGCCTAGCTGTGCTGTGGAGGTGTTGGAGAGCCGGCACGCGCGCTGAGAGACAGAGAGAGCGCTCACCAACTAGTTCTCGTGTGAAGTCTGTACATATTTACGGGGCAAACCGCTTAAGCCGAAACAAGGAAGTTCACGGGAGATGTGTCGTAACCACGAAAACAACGTAACTCGCGACCGTCGTAACTCGAGGACCCCCTGTATATATTGTTGTCAGTAATATTTCACAGACATAGCCAACGATGCTTGTTTGTTTTTTCAAGTTTAACCAAAAAGGTAATTTGGTAGTTTTAAAGTAAAATGAGAGTTCAGGTAGTTTTATTTTCTTACAGACTTGTGTTTTCCCTTCCTCTGTGTTTGTAATGCAGGTGGGTACAGCACGTTACATGGCTCCCGAGGTTCTGGAGGCTCGGCTTGACCTGGAGAACACCGAGTCCTTCAAACAGACCGACATTTACTCAATGGCCCTGGTGCTGTGGGAGATGACATCAAGGTGTGAAGCTATTGGAGGTCGGTGCACAAACCACACAGGCTGTTTGACCTGCAAGAATATGCAGGAGTTTCAGAGTTAACCTGCTCTCATCTGTGACTAAAACAGTGCGCCCACGCTGCAATGTGTATAATGAACCTTATGAGAATTTCACTTTTTGAATTGAATTACGGAAATAAATGAACTTTACCACCTTTACCATCTCCTTTATAGAAAGTCTGACTCGATGGTCTCGTTCTAACAAGTATTTGTATTTGTTTGTGTGTCATTCAAAGGTGATGATATAAGTAGACAGACAGAATCATTAATCATGTAGACCATACACATGCAGAAGGGGATGCGTTGGGGGCTTGAGCCCCTGCCCCCTAGCCCCTTTCACTCCAAAGTGCCCTTTTGAGTGGCCATTGTTGTTGTCATTATTATTAGTAGTAGTAGTAGTGGGTTTGTTTGTTTTATTATGTTCAATAGTAAAGTGTTAAAAAATTCATTGTTTGTCGATATGGCAGGATTATAGATCCAAGTGAAAGGGTTTCCACTGTGCCAAGCAACCTTGTGATCATAGCACTTGCTTTTTAGCATAGCATTAAGTGGTAAAAATAAAAATAATGCAATCCATATAGTTAACGCTGTCACCTGTATTTGGCCACAAGCTCTCATCAAAACCAAGCATTTGAATACAGGACCCAGAAAGTAACGAACAACCGAAACTGGGACTCTGGTTGCATTCTCTAGTGAAATCTCAAACCGTGGATGAAATTCTTCACATACCATTCAAATGTCAAGAGTAGGAAAGCAAGCTGCATCTCTCTTATAGACCACAGTGACAGTGTTTGTCTGTGTGGCTCTCTGATGGCCAAGACTAACGTCCAGGAAAATAATACAGCTGCCAAATTGCCATCAGAGCATGAAGAGTCCTTTTCCCACTCAGTCTTGAAATTTAAAAAAAATGCTGCAGATCTTTCTATTCTTGTTTTTAACTTTGTTATTATAAGTTAGCTCGCTCTCCACTGGTCTGTGTTTCAGCTGTGACCAGTCCAGGAAAGCATGTGGAATTTTTACCAGCTTTGCTGCAGAGGGTCTAAACAGCAGTCGGCTGAGGACAATACCAGGCCTGGCATGTATACTGTAAGCTACAGGGACCTGGCAGGGTCAGAGAAAGGAAGTTCCACATGTCAAAAACAGGAAGTAGGGGCCTGTAGAGAGAGCTACTCTGCAGACAGTCCCGATCCAAGCCCTCAAACTTCCTGTCCACTCCAGCCCTCCTTCTTTGCTTCTCATATGATTTCCGTAAAAAGTCAAGTATAGTGTTTGACAACCTGGAATATAGGGCACAGCAATTATTGTATCCTCCAAAGAGATGCTTTTTGTTAAATATCCGTGAATGGTTTTCTATCTGAGATGATTGCAGCAACTAGCGCCTCACAGCAACTAGGAGATCTTGCCTTTGTTTTGAGCTGAGACTGACTGCAGCTGTTGTCTGTTCAGTTTTGTTTTGTGTTGTTGAACTCTTTCATGAATGTGACTTTATGCACCCTCTTGTCTTCCCTCTGTTGGTTCTTTAATGCAAAAAATATCATTGCTAAAAAAGGCAATAGTCATAAATCCTGCCTTTAAATGTTGTTTTGTGTTTGTGTTGAACGTGGCCAACTCTTCTACAGCTTATTGTTACCACATACATTCCCACAAATGACTGGGGGAAGGGAGGGTGTCACAGACAAAATGACAGCAAGAAGGCTTTGTGATATTGTTCTTATGTGTTTGCTGTGATGGGTGTGTTTGCAGAGGTGAAGGACTACGAGCCTGCATATGGCTCCAAAGTGCGAGAGCACCCCTGTGTGGAGAGCATGAAGGACAATGTTCTGAGAGACAGAGGAAGACCCGAGATCCCTAACACCTGGCTCAGGCATCAGGTCAGCAGACAGTGCTAGAGGGGTGGTCATCTGTACATAACCACTTATCACTTAATCATATTTAACATATTTCATTTAGCAAATTAATTCTTCTTTTCAAAAGCCTGTTCTGTGAGAATACACAAAAATGTGTGCCCCACAACTAAACAATGCCATGATGTGTGTGATAACATGCCTGGAACAGACTGTATGAGGCTTGCATTGTATATGACACATCTTTTTTTATTCATTTAATCCGCATGAACTGATTTTTTTGGACATGTGTGGGGAGGACAAACAAGCGAGACCTAATACAGCTGTTATTATAAATATGTTAGCAAACAACCCTAACAATAACCCCTTTTCTGTCCATCTGAGAGTATTTGTATCATAATATCTGGTATAATAATAGTTTCTAAAGGTAGAATTTTCACTTTCTCTGATAAAGTGTTGCTTATATGACAGACAGATGCTGTCTGTCATAACTGGGCCAATATAGACTGATGTCTCATTGCAATTCTCTCTTTTCTCATTGAAGGGTATAGCAGTGATCTGCGCCACCATAAAGGAATGCTGGGACCATGACCCAGAGGCCAGACTCACAGCACAGTGCGTTGCTGAACGCATCTCCAGGGTGGAGGATGAGATGGACAAACTTTCCAGTCGTAGCTCCTCAGCAGAAAAGCTCCCTGAAGAGCTGAAGATTCCAATAGAAGTGGAAATCCCTGAGAAGGAGATGAAAATCACAGAAGTAGAGGACATCATTGCTGTGGACTGCTCTGGTGGCAACAAGAAGTGAGAGCTCATGGAGGAATTTCAACAAAGGAACTTAATCGACTTTGATATTCAGAACGTGGAGCCAGGCTGAGTTAGTGTCATATATAATTCAGCAGAGAAAAACTCTTGATGATGGTTTGAAACTTCACCACTTGTGCAATGTAATAATTCACCCTAATCAGCAGAAAAGGATGCATAGCCAAAATGCCCAAATAAACTGGAAACCTCAGAAAAAGTGCTAAGTATATCTTAGTCAGACGTGTCTTACGGACGAAAGGATCACTCTCTTTATAAGAAATGACCAGGGCAAAAAAATGTGCACTTTACGATTTGACACTTACGATTTGACACTTACGCAATACAGGTGTGTTACATTTCTATATCTTCATGTATCCAAAGTTTATGGAGTTATGGAAGCTTTTGCCTTGAAGTGCATTTGTCTGTGCAACTTTAATCTTCTTTTAACAGTAGACAGATCACCTTAAACACTAATGATGCTGTGGAATCCATCCACTCCAGCAGGCGTGTGTGTGTGTGTGCGTGTGTCTGTGTGTGTTGTTTTATTGCCAGAAAAAACAGCACACTGTACACAGGGACACTAACTGTGTACAAAAGGTTTATCAGACAAAAAGGGAAAGTAAGCCTGCCACATGTTTTATTTTTTTTTTTTTTTTAACTTTTTATTTTGGATTTTGAATTTTGAACAGAAAGAAGTAAATGGAAAAAAACATACAACATACTCATGGGTGTAACAGTATAGGGTCACATTCTTCCCAATACATCGACGTACAGCGTCATACTATTCCAGGCACAGTGCATACATAATCCATTTTTCCCAACGTTCAACACATTTCTCCAATTCCAATCTTAAAATATAAGTCAGTCTCTCCATACAATAAACTTCTTTCACTATCCCCCTCCACTGGTGCAATGTTGGGGGGTCAGTTTGGAGCCATCTTCGGGTTATAGCCTTTCTACCACATGCCAAGAGAATCTTTAGCAGATATTTGTATTTGTGAGGGACAGATTCTGGTATTTTACCTAGATACAAAGTAGTAAAAGAGTAGTCTAATTTCATTCCCATCATCTTACATATTTCATTAGTTACTTCCCTCCAATATGGTTGAATTCTTTGACAAGCCCAAAAGACATGAAAATGATTAGCCATATCGGCTCCACATTGTCTCCAACAAAGCCCCGGACTCTGAGAGCCTGATCGCAAAGCTGTTATTTTAGGAGTGATAAAAAACCTCACAACATTCTTCCAACCAAACTCTCTTAATGATCTTGAGTTTGCAGTGGTTGCTTGTGTCTCACATATCTCCATCCAAGACTCATCTGATATTTCTGTACCAGACTCCTTTTCCCATTTTTGTTTGATGGATAACGTAGAGTGATTTTTGGAGGTTTGCATACTTTCATATATTCGTGAGATCAGTTTTTTAATGTTGTTTTTTTCATATGCTTCATGGAATACAGAGATCAGGTTATATTCTTTCCCCGTTTTGATTTGTGATATTTTATTAAAGTAGTCTCTGGCTTGTAGGTACCTAAAAAAATCGCATTTTTCCAATCCAAATAAGTCAGAAATTGCCTTATAACTCTGAAATTTACTGTTTGAGGTAAGTGAACAAAAGGATGTGATGCCTCTCCTAATCCACTGTTTAAAGCTCCCGTCCAGTCTTGCAGGTTCAAATTCCGGATCATATGCTATCCAATTCAAGACCCTGGCCTGTTTCTCTAGCTGCAATTTCCTCAACACCTTAAACCACAGTTTAACCGTGAATAGGGTCCATTGATTCAAGCTGTTATAATTCTTTTCTGCTTGGCTTTTGTTTCCTAATATTGATTGTATTGGAATATCTGTCTGTGTAATTTCCAAAGACTTCCATTTAGATTCATAATTTGGTGTACACCAGTATACTAAGGGTTTCAATTGTGCAGCATAATAATAGTCCCGCAAGCATGGTAGAGCTCTCCCTCCCCTCTCCTTCTTCAATTGCAGTGTCTTGAACTGTACCCTCGGTCTTTTACCGTTCCAAATAAACCTTGAAATCCACCCGTCCCATTCATCAAATTGCTTGGGTGGTATCTCCAGGGGTAAGGACTGGAAGAGATAAAGAAATCGTGGCAACACATTCATTTTGATTATTTCTATTCTATTGCTCATATCCAGCGGGAGCATCGTCCATCTAGAGATGTCTGATTTTACCGCTTTGTTGATGGGGCCATAATTAATTTCAGAAAGCTTCGACATATCTTTTGGTAGATTTATTCCTAGATATTTTATTGTGGGAGAGTCCCATTTAAAGTTGTACTTCTTTTTTATATCTGGATGGGGAGTATAATTAAATGTAAGGGTTTGAGTTTTTTGAATATTTAGCTTGTATCCAGAGTATGAGTTGTAAGTCTTTAATAGACACATCAATCTGGGGATGCTCGAGTCAGGGGTTGTGATAAAGAGCAGAACATCATCCGCAAACATACAAATTTTATGTTCCTCTCCTCTAATAGTTATCCCCTTTATCTCAGGGTCCTCTCTAATTGCTTGGGCCAAAGGTTCAATAAATAAGGCAAACAAAGTCGGACTCAGGGGACATCCCTGGCGTGTCCCTCTTTCTAGGCGAATAGTTTGCGACAGGTGTCCATTTATCCTAATCCTGGCTGTTGGAGAGGAGTATAACGATTTAATACATGTAATGAAGCTGTCCTTAAAGCCAAATCTTGCAAGTACCCTATACAAATAGTCCCAACCTACTGAGTCAAAGGCCTTTTCGGCATCTAGACTGACCAACATTGCACCAATTTTGGCCGAAGTAACATGACTCATCACTTGTAATGTTCTCCTTAAATTATCCTGTGTCTGTCTATTTAGTACAAAGCCTGTTTGGTCCAAATCTATTAGCTCCGGGATAATAGCTTCCAGCCTTTTAGATAGGACTGAGGCAAATAGTTTATAGTCTACATTGAGAACTGATATTGGTCCCTCCGGCCTGATTTATGAAATGAATAATAGGTATTTTGGAACCCAAGCTTTTTTAATTTTTCATGTTCAGAAGCAGAGAGATGTGTCTCCTGCCAATAGATTATCTGCGGCTTTTCTCGCTTCATTTTTGCAATAATTTTACTCCTTTTTATCGGATTATGCAGCCCATTGACGTTTAGTGTGACTACTTTATACTCCTGACGATGCATATCTTTTTCCAAACTGTGTAAACTTGTGTGACATTACCCATGACAGCAAGAACAAATAACAGTGAACAATGAACTAGAAAAACAGAAACCAAAGACTTCCAAGTCCGAAGTTCAAATAAAGCTTCAAAATGAGAGGAAATCCTCGCGCCCATCGAGGGCCTCTCTGTGTCAGAGATGGTACTCTGCACCGGTAACATTTAAAACAGCTCCCAATGACCGGTAAAAAGTTCAAACCTGTCCAGCTCTATGAGAAACGATAGTCAGTGTCTTAGCTCACCCACAGGCGCTTCCCTCTGCAGCGTCAGACGTTCCCGGAGCGGCGCGCTGAAAGCTCCGTAGTTTCTCCCTTATCCGTCCGCGATCCACCGCCCGTCCAGACCGATTTGCCCCCGCCTTCTCCCACGTTGATAATCTCCGTTGTTTCTCCACGGTCGGGTCTGGCTCCGTCTCATCTTCCAGAGTTATTCCTCTCTTCTTCAGGTCCTTCACAGCCTCCGCCGCGCTCTCGTAGATCCGGGTGCCGCTGTCAAAAAACACCTTCAACTTAGCTGGATGTGGCGTTTGGAAGCGGATACCCTTGGCTTTGAGCTCTCTCAGTATTCCCACATATGCCTTCCTCTTTTTCAAGATCTCGGGGGGGTAATCGTGGTCGAAGTAGATCCTTTTCCCCTCATATCGAACAACTTTTTTCTTCCATGCTGTGTGCAGCACCTGCTCTTTCACTCTGAACTCGAGGAAGCAAATCACCAGTGATCTTGGCGGTGCGCCTCGGGGAGGTTTTGGAGCCAGTGCCCGGTGGCAGCGCTGTATGCCGAGCTCTATGTCCGCTACCGGCATGCCGACTGCTGATGTTATTAGCTTGGTCACAAACGCAGACAGATCGGGCCCCTCAGACTCCTCCGGTACTCCGTGTATACGGAGATTGTTTCGGCGTGAGCGTGCTTCTAATTCGGTTAATTTAGCCTGCAAAGCCTCTTGGGTCTCCAATGCCTGGACGAGAGCCTCCCTCGCGGCTTCGTCCCTTTCTTCGATGTCGGATATACGTTGTTCTGCCTCCGCAACTCTGGCTACAATAGCCTGTAGCTCGCTAGTAGCTTCCTCGAGTTTCTGGTTGATTTCTCCTTTAAACTCGTTCAGTTCCTTCTTCATGTCATTGCGAAAAGAGCGTCGGAATTCACTCATTTCACTTTTTAGATCTGACCTGAATGCCCGGATCTCGTTGTAGATGGCCTGCATGTTCGGGTTAGCTACTTCTTTATCAGCGCCGCCATTGTCCTCATTGCCGTCTTCGTCTTCATATGTTTCGTCGGGAGTGGCCGTTTTATCACGTTTTGAGCTTGGTTTAAGTTTAGTCTTTTTTTGCTTCTCCCCTTCCATGGTTAAATCAGTACGTTATTTCTTATCAGTGAGGCTTTTCTAAGGGGATTAAATCACACCGGGTGGGAGCGAGATTTTCAAGCGGCCATTAGGTTCAACGCCACCGGAAGCCCCCCCTGCCACATGTTTTAAAGCAGAGATTAAAAAGCTTTTTATGTTTTTGTGTGCCAAAGATCTTTTACACTTCCACAGTCCATTATGTGTAAAATAAATCTTATACATTTCTGTATAGCTATATTGACATTGTTTCTTTTGTAATACACTTACATCCAATCCATTACACATGATACAGAAGGCTTTAGTGTGTCGGCCTTGATCGCTTGATTGAGAGGAGAGAAAAGGGGGGAGCAACATTATGGGCGTTTACACTGCCTACCTTTTCATAAATTCCTTCACTCTTCACCACTTACACAAGTCTGGCCAGACTGGTGCAAAGTTTTAAAGTACATCAGTTGGACAGTATTAAAAAGAAACATTTAAATATTTACAGATGTTTGTGAATGCTTATCATATTTCTTGAAAGTATGCTTTGAGTTCCTGAAACTCTTCACACAAATACACAACTTCTCGCTTAATTCCCCAAACTTCCTTTTAAGGTCCAAACGAAGCTCTCCACTCAAAACTATTTAATCTCTAGTGAACTAATGAAAAACCAAACTATATTTAGACATAACACACAAACCCTCAATAACAGATACGCCTCAGTCTTATCCACTGGTGAGATCACTAAACAACACTACAAAACTTGGCAATGTTGTTTGTAGTTCATCCCCTCTAAAATCTTTTCACAAAATGAACACAACATTTTTAAAAATGTTTTACTTTTACATTGACATTTCTTTAATGTACCATACAACATGATACACTTAATGAGAACAAAAAGAAAAGTCTTTTGTCTGGTTCAAAAGATCTGATTCATGTTTCGAAACAGGGAAGTGGTGTTTATAGTTATGGGGAAATGGGTATGCTTTTTAAAAAGTTTTGAATTTATTGATCAAAAACCTGGTTATACATAGTGTTTAAACAATCGAGAAAAACTGCAGTTGAGGCGGCTGCTGCTGCTTTGTGTCTCTTGTTGCCTGCAGCTGGATTGTGCTGATTTCATTTGTCTTCTATGTACTGAAGGTCAGTCAAATGAAAACTCTTTAGAAAGTATAGGCTTGAATGAATTTGAATTGATTTGCTCTCTCTCTCTCTACCGTTTGTGTACAAACAGACATCATGATCCAGAGTATCAATAGTCTCCAGTTCTGCATCCTAGTTCAGCATGGTGTGACTTAATTTGTGTTATTGTTAGTCTGGTTACAAATGATCAGAAATAAATGCACATACATGTCTCATAACATACAGTTATTGCAACCAAATCAAAAAAACAAACAAACATTGCACACATGTCTAATTCAAATATTTACTTTATTCAATTCAGTTCTCGTGTGTGTTTTATTATTTGTACTTAGATACCTGTATGTGTGTGTCAGTATTTTATTGGGCTTTAAACACTTGCATTAAGTTCAACAGATCCTGCTCTTGTAAACCAAGCTCTTCCATCAGCATGTTCAAATATTCCACTGATGCCGTCGTCTCCAAGGCTTTTTGCACTACTGGAGACACCTCTGACAAGCTGAAAATCACAACACACACAGATTATACACAGCTACACACTGTGTATAAACACCATCCCTCTAAAAATCCAAAACCAAAACAACAACACGTCACTCACAGTATATCCTGTGATAAAATCCTGCAACACTTACTAAATGGACATTTATAAATGCCACCACTAAAACACAAAGTAAAACACAGATCATGATCTCATACTGGATTACTCAGGGTTCTTTTTTTAATCAGCAAAGTTTAAGTGAACAAACATCCACTTACTGTGTAAACGTAGTGAGTGGATGCTGATTCTTTTGATGTAATGTAGTTGTGGGGAAGTGTTTATAATTACAGGACTTGTTGGCTTTAAGTATGATGGATTTGTCTTTCTGTTCAAGAGAGCCCACAATGTATGTCATAATTCTAATGTAAATAACTGTCTAATAATATACTATAATTTTTGTCCATGTTTGCATATTGTGGTTATTTTTACTAATATCCTGCATATTATTCAGTTACCGTACTTAGGCTCATACTTTTTTTTAACTTAATTCCTTAGTTAACTGTAGAACATAGTTAATCCTTCTAAACTGCATTTAAACACAATGTTTTTCAATGTTCTTTAGAGCAACACAAAAAACATGCACATGGTTCTTGATTTCAGCGTCACCATCATTTCTTCTCTGGCTCACCACATCTAAGACCCAGTCAGTTATAGAGCAAACTGCCATGTTGCTGTCATGTTGCATCCTCTTACTATTCGAGTAACACATCAACACACACACTGTGTAAACTTACAGGTGTAGAAGAACTACAGCGACGAGGGTCCACTCTGGAGCTTTATGGATAATGTTTGTGTTGGTGAACCTGTGGTGTTGGGAGAAAAAGTGAACAGTTTAACAGCATAGGGCAACTAGTCAGTTATAAAGATATGTGTCATGTAAATAAGTTCATGTGTTCATGTGTGTTTAGTCTTGATTTGAGCAACCGTCTTTTGCACAAGTGACAAAAACTCAGATGAAATTGAGATGATAGTAAACTTGGAAAATAAAACACGCACAAGGTCTGATCAAACACCATAAATACAAGCTGCAATAGTACAGTGACGGATGCTGCTCTGACAGCCCAGTTTACAGTCTTTGGCTTCAGCCTTTTTTCAGCACAGTCTCTCCGCGGCACAAAGAGAAATCTTGGAAGCAGGACTGTGGAGAAACCAGTCAATGTTAATACACAGCATTGCTACAGGAGGAAATATGCAGGAAATTGTTTTTTATTATTTTTATTTTTGACAATTTAGCAAATTAAAATTTAAAGATAAACGTAATTGTAAAGATTCTTACATATATTATAGAAAGTTATAAAAATAAATCAGATGAAGAAAGAAACTGGAAATAATAATAGTATTCGTAAATTTCATTTAGCTGCATCAGTTTCAGAGTCTGATAGTTCAACAAGTCTTACCACAGTTATAATGAATTTAAAAAGACCATATTATTATTTTCAAGTTTTTCCCTTCATTTCAGCCCAAAGTGTGCCGCAAGATAAACTTTCATATAAAACACTGCTCCTAAATAGTCTAAAACACCTCATTTGCATTCCTGGTTTTATTTCAATAGGAGAGCTCACATAATAAAAAAGTACCACTACAAAACAACCTGATTCAGTCTTGTTTTAGCATCACAAATAAGTGGGCCAGCAAGAATTAAAGGAGACTGATATTTTTGGAGGAGGGGTTAAGGCAAAGCATGTGAATTAAAAAACAGGAAAACGAAAGTCTGAACTCTGAATCATCATTCACACTAACTTTGTTCAGTGCAGAGACGTCTTAAGCAGAGTAGCTGCATGTTTAGTTGATGCTGGTAGTGAAATGCAGATGGTTACAGATCACACCAGATGATGTATTTGTTATTTGTCGACAGGACGCAAACCAAAGTTCGCAGAGCATCAGCACCCCTGTCATTGAGGAGAGTAATGCAAGCACGGAAATGCCGGTGGACGCGGAGAGTAACACAAGTACAGAGATGCCGGGGGACGAACTCGCCCAACCACGAAGACCTCCAAGAGAGGAGAAGATCAAAGGACACAGAGCAAGTGTGAAGTGGCCCAAAGCTGTTGAGAAGAAAGAGTGGGAGACAATCAACAACGACCTGATAAAAATCCTGGAACAGCAGGCAGGAACAGCAGAGAAAAAGCTTGAAAAGATAGGAGACATCATATACCACTATGGAGAGGAACGCTTTGGAGTAAACAAAAGGAGAAGTGGAAAGGCACCATCAGCCCCAGCCAAATCTAGGAGGCAGCAAGAAATTGACCTTCTTGTCAGAGAGAGAAGGCAGCTGAGAAAGCAGTGGAAAAAGGCCTCTGAAGCAGAGAGAGAAGGTCTCACACTACTCCAAGTCGACATTAAAAGTCGGCTGGCAACCTTGCGAAGAGCAGAAAACTTAAGGAAACTTCGCAAGAGGAAAGAACACTCAAGAACACGGTTCTACAAAAACCCTTTCAAGTTTCTCAAAGACCTCTTCACTAATGAGAAGAGCGGAACGCTGAAAACTCCAAAGCAGGAACTGGAAGAACATCTGGACAAGGTCCACCAGGACACGAAAAGGGATGAGCAGCTAATCATCCCGCATGATATCCCACCTATTCAACCTCCGGAATTCAGCTTGGATATTAACCCTACAAAATGGAAGGAAGTAGAGAACGCAGTCCGGCGAGCAAGAGCGGCATCGGCTCCAGGGCCTAATGGAGTACCATACAAGCTCTATAAGAACGCCCCGGACGTCCTACGCTTTCTTTGGAGACTCATGAGGATCGTGTGGCAGAAAGAGGTAATACCGAAGGCATGGAGAAGGGCTGGCGGTGTTCTAATTCCCAAAGAAAAGGATGCGACAGACATCAGTCAGTTTCGACCAATCTGCCTTCTCAACGTCGAAGGGAAAATCTTTTTCAGCGTAATCGCACAAAGGTTGTCCACTTACCTGGAAAGGAACAAGTACATTGACACAGCTGTACAGAAAGCAGGAATTCCTGGGTTCTCTGGTTGCCTCGAGCATACAAGTATGATTTGGCACCAGATCCAAGCAGCTAAGAAGGACAAAAGAGACCTCCATGTCATCTTTCTCGATCTGGCCAATGCTTTTGGCTCAGTTCCCCATAAACTCCTCTGGGAATCCTTCAACTTCTTCCATGTACCAGAGCCCATCACCACACTAGTGAAAGCCTACTTCCAAGACCTGCAACTGTGTTTCACTACAACATGGCAGCGCTTGGATGTGGGCATAATGGCAGGATGTACAATCTCACCTCTGGCTTTTACGATGGCCATGGAGGTCATCATCAGGGCGTCAAGATGGGTGGTGGGTGGCGAGCGAACTAAGAGCGGGCTTCGTCTCCCACCTATCCGAGCGTACATGGACGACATGACTACAATTACCACAACTGCAGCATGCACCCGACGGCTACTTGGAAAACTCCAGGAGAACATCAAGTGGGCCCGGATGAAAATCAAGCCAAGCAAGTCTCGTAGTGTCTCCATAGTCAAGGGACAGCTAAAAGATGTGAGGTTCCACATTGGAGACAACCCGATACCAACGGTGTCTGAGCAACCCGTCAAAAGTCTGGGCAGATGGTACAACGAAAGCCTCAAGGATCAAGATCAAGTGCAGCAACTAAGACGGGACATCGTCAATGGTCTGGAGAACATCAACAAGACCCTTCTGCCTGGGAAGCTCAAACTTTGGTGCCTACAGTTTGGCCTTCTCCCCCGGGTAATGTGGCCACTCACCATCTATGAGGTCCCAATAACAACGGTGGAGAAGATGGAGCGGACCATTACTTCATATGCAAAGAAATGGCTAGGTGTCCCACGCTGTCTAAGCAACACTGCCCTTTACGGCAAAGGTGTCCTTGAATTACCTCTTACAAGTCTGACGGAGGAGTACAAGTGCTCTAAAGTAAGACTTCAGATGACATTGAAGGACTCCAAAGACCTGACCATCAGCAAGGCCGCACCCCCCCTACTAACTGGACGAAAATGGACTCCATCCAATGCTGTGCAGCAAGCTACATCAGCCCTGAGACACCAAGACATCGTGGGGATTGTCCAGCATGGAAGAGGAGGCTTTGGCCTGTCAGCAAGCAAACCAACGTGGCACAAGGCATCAACATCTGAGCGGAGGAAACTTGTGGTCGAGGAAGTGCGCAGGCAAGAGGAGACCGCAAGAAGTGCAAAGGCTGTGTCTCTTGCCAAACAGGGCCAATGGATGAGGTGGGAAGGGCTGGAGAGGAGAAAGATCAACGGGAGTGAGCTTTGGCAAATGGAAGCAAGCAACATCAGCTTCATAATAAGAGCTATATACGATGTGCTGCCGTCACCAAAAAACCTACATCGGTGGTATGGCGAGGATCCAACCTGCCCCCTCTGCCCAGCTCCAGCGACTCTCAGACACATCATGACTGGTTGCAAGACCAGCCTCACACAAGGCCGATACACTTGGAGGCACAACCAGGTCCTCAAGAGCCTGGCTGCAGCACTGGAGACCAAGAGGAGTGCAACAAACTCCCTACCCCCAAGAACAAGCAATCCCATCAAAACAACAACATTCATCCGGGAGGGACAAGAAAGGCCCAGGCATCCTCCGGCAACACCAGAAACTGGACACCTAGCCATGGCCCGGGACTGGAAGATGCTTGTCGATATTGGCCAGCAACTCGCTTTCCCACCTGAGATTGCTTTTACCAACCTTAGGCCAGACATGGTACTCTGGTCCCCTTCACACAAGTCTGTGTATATAATAGAGCTCACAGTCCCGTGGGAGAGTTCTGTTGAGGAGGCGTTTGAGCGCAAGAAACTGCGGTACACAGAGATGTCATACCCTGTACTCTTTGTTAAAGCCCTATGAGGCAAATTGCAATTTGTGAATATGGGCTATACAAATAAAACTTGATTGATTGATTGACCTTTGATGAGGGTGTATAGTGTTTAAGGGCCGAAACACCCCATGATTCAAAGGCACACTACTGAGGATGTGTCCCAAAATTTGACATCATACCCCTAAATCTAAGATACACCTTCCAATCCCACTCTCAACATCAAGGAAAGTCTCATGTGAGCGCACACCATCTATTGGCACAATGGACAGTTTAACATCACGTCCCGTGTTTTCATGATTCTATTTTCCCAAATTTTATACCAAAAAATAAAAACATTATAGACGTGAAAAGTACAGTATGTATGTCTCATTGAAATATCAGTCGTACTACAAATAAAGCCTCTGTATCAGAAAATCATGATTATATTCCCAAACAGTTTGGTAAACCATTTCACACACTAAGTAGAATGTCTTACATGTCTTTACACACTGTAGTAAAGCAGTAAGCAATAGAAATGCAACAGCTGAGGCCTGTAGGGAGACCATCTCAGAAAGGGTTTATTGGTTCTTCATGTTTGAATGAGTTGATGATGAATAAGAAAGTATGTTCCACCAGTTAGTGTCTCAACTAATGCTGGCGGAGAGATGGGTGCATGTGAGCTTGTGCATGTTGTACTGACCTGAAAGTCCTGACGAGGTTGTTCAGGTCGACAGTGACGTCACTCATGGTGAGATGCAGTGGACCCACAATGTTTCTGAGGCTACACAACAAAACAGGAAAAGATGATGCGCGGAGAGAGACAAATACAAATATAAACCTCAGTCAAACTGCAGCATTAATCTATCTAACAATGTTCCAATAGATAAAATAAATATTGACCATGTGAGTTTAAGTCACTTTTTCCAGAGCTAAAATAATGAATCATCATAAAACAATGTTGTATTAAAGAAAGAGCCTCAAAAGGGAAAGAGTTGCACTAACAGTTCCTAGAAACGTCCTAGAAATCACCCACAGATTTTGACAAGCACATAAAATAATAATGAGATAAGTTCCAATCTGGTGTCTCTGGATTGAGCGAGCTATGATTTAACAGCCAAACTACAGCAAGCGCACACACACACACACACACACGCACGCACGCACACACACACACACACACACACACACACCTGCTGGTGAGCTTTTCCACTACAATTCGTTTCTGGATGAGATGCTGAGCATGAGAGTCAACAAGTGGCAGAACCAGAACTGGGTCTTTTGTGTCCTGTTCCTGAACGGTCACCTAGTGTATGAAATGAGATGGACAGCAAACGCCAGTTAGTATATAAACACAATTAAGTGCGCCAGTCAAGTTTTTGGTCTCAATACAGTGCCTCCATGTGGTCACAGACTGTTACAGCATGTGCCACCATTTACAACCTCCTCTTTGAACTCTCCTCTCCACTGCCTCCACTATATCTCCCTCACTCACCTTCTTTTCATCTGGCACCTCTACCTCCTCAGGCAGAACCCATGTCCCTCTGTAAAACTCCATGACTCTGAGCTCCAGTTGCCGGGCCTCCTTCCTCAGTATCTCATAGTCTGGACCTGCTGCAGACGTCCTCTTCAGCACATCATCAAACCTTGTACCATCCTCTTCTGCTGCTTCATCTTCAAGGTCATCTTCATCCAGCTCCTCCTCTTTATCGCCCTTCTCCTTCACATCAGTGAGTGGAGTGCCTGGTGAATGGTCAGCCCCATATAGGAACGTCACCGTCTCATCAGTGCCCCATTCCTTCAGGGTTCTCCTCAAGTGCTCAAGGAGATTAAGTCGTATGGACTTGGTTTTGTGTGCAGTGGCCTGGTTCTTGAGTATATCACGTAGCCCCACTGCACCTTTTTTGCTCATACCCACCTGGGTGATGCTGAGTACCATCTGGGTGGGCGCTGTTGTGTTTCGGCTTTGCTGATGAGTGGTGGATAGTGCTGAAGAAGAGAGAGGTTTGATTTCTGCTGGCGGTTTGGAGTCAGGGGAGAAGATTTGTGTACTGTGTTCTTCCTGCGCAGATGTTACGTTAACTGGCAGTGAAACTGTATTAGTGACTGTCTCAGACACACTGCACATCTTCATCTTAGCTGTAGCCTCTTCCACATTGGTTTTCTCCTCTGGCAATGGTAGGACAGTATTTATTGTGTGCAGATGTTCAGCATGTGTTCTTTCCTCTATCATTTTTCCTTCCTTTTCGGCTTTTCGGTGTTGATGCTCCATCTTCTCCATATCTCCCTCTCCACTGTGTTTCTGTCTCCTCTCCTCCTTCTCTTGTTTTCCTATCCTGCCTTCGTCTGTATGTTTAGGCAGGTTACCCCAGTGCACCCTGGGTCCCTGCTGCTGTGAGACTATGCTGGAGACAAAGTCCTGCTCTTGCTCAGAGTCACTGCTGTCGCTGTGGCTGGCACTTCCTGCAGCGTGACACTGCTGAGAGCTGTGAGGATCCTTGGGCTGAGGGGTCGGTGGATTCTCAATGTCCTCCTCTCGAAGACACCTCTCTGACAGAATCACCTCTTCACCAGCAATCCCACTAAACACATGTGATTGAGGCTGAATGAGTAAATACATTAAGAAGACTTCATGACAATTTGAACAATCAATGGACTGTATATTTCTGTTAGCAGAATGAACCCTACAAAAAATCTCTGCTAATATTAATGCTAATAATACTGTGGCATATAAACACTGAAGCTAATACATACCTAGCTCCTTTCATCATCAGTTTAATTTTCGGAGGGCTGTCATTGTAAAACAGAACAATACAATGTTGTAAGTGATTAGACGCAACCACTATTTTCATAGTTGTATTTTGGTGAGATGGATACCTCTCATGCTGCCTCAGCCACAGAGGTGTCTTGGATATTTGTAGTTCAAACTCTTTGGAAGCTTTGTAGCAGAAATTACTACAAAAGCACTAAAAAAAGATAGCAGGGAGGGAAATATCAGTGCATTTTTGTCTGATTTATATAGATAAACATATTGAGCAAAAATTACCTTACGCTCTGTAATGTCGTACACTTTGTTGGTCTTGGTACAAATTGTATACTTTTGAGTTGGGATCTATGACATAAACAGTACAGAACTGATAGAAAACATGAAACAAATGATATCTACTTAATATGAAGGCTAATATAGACTGATAAGTAAAGATCTTACCTTGCCCAGTTTGTTTGGACATATGGGATAACCACACAGTTTAGCAATTGACCTCTCCTCCACAGCATCTTGGTAATAACCTGGCGTAATGAATTGTGCCTGCAAAAAAATACATGTGCTGAACACATTAATTAATTTCACTTAAAAGAAGAGGAGAGGAAGAAAAAACTAAAATGTGGTAATATATTACCGTTGGGATAAGTTAAATCACTGATCATCTCAGTTTCATGGTTTTACACCTTGAAACTGGTCATGATGAACGATTGATCCATGACCACAACCTGGTCTTTAATAATTAGAGCCAGAGAGAGAAACTGAACTGATGACATACACAGTCAGTCAGGAAGTTGTCAGCCACACTATCATCCAGGAGACGCTCCACTATCTTCAGAGCTCTTCTCTCCACCTCCAGCTTCTCCCCCAGCTTCTTCTCCACCTCCTCTCTCCTGACAACAAACGTTTAAACAAGAGATGATGTCGTTCTTCTGCTCATGACTGACCCCAATTACTACTATCCCTGGAGAACTAAATGTGAATGAACTATTTTACAAAGTGGATAAAATCAGTTTCTAATCTGTCATCTGATGAAAGGTTTCCCACCTCCTCGCTGCTTCTTCATCAATCAGTTGTCTGGCATGTTTTACACCTGCCACAGAAACAACAGAAAGCATGCTAACAGAACAACACGTTATGTATATTCCTTTGATATACAGTGTGTTTTTACTGGATAATGAATGACACAGGGTTTTTATTTTCTACATACAGCTGAGCGAAGCGTGTTTAACATTAAGTTTCCATGAAGTATATATCAACCTGTTTCTGGAGATTTCGGGGCTGATGTTAGAAATGACGAACACTGGTAGAAGGGAACCATTTCTGAGTGTAAACAAACCTTTTTTTGAGCTTTTTAATGACGCTCCGCTCCCTCTCATCTCCTCTTTCTCCATGATGTTTCTGTTTCTACAGTTTCAACTTTGACCCGTGACGTATTTATATCTACGGCAAGCGAAAGCAGAAAATCCGACCGGCGAAAGCAGACAACCGCATGGACCATAGCATGGACAACCGTAGCGCCGCCTTCTTCTTCTTCTTCTTCTGCTTCTTCTTCTTCTTCTTCTTCTTCTTCTTCTTCTTCTTCTTCTTCTTCTTCTTCTTCTTCTTTAGGTTTTAATGGCGGTTGGCAACCAACTTAAAAGGAGCATTACCGCCAACTACTGGGTTGGAGTGTGGAGCAGGTAGATATTGGGAACAACAGCAAAAAAACAAAAGTCCTGTGTGACCAATTCTTAGACGGGTTATCACGATTTTCTGTTTTCTGTTCCTGCCTTCCGTTCTTCCTTTGCCCACCTGTTTTTGTATGTTGTAAAAATGCCGGCCTTTTTCATTATCATCCCAGTATTCCTGCCATACTGATTTAAAATGACTCTTTATATATATCTTAGTCTCAGCCTTACTTATAGGGATTAATATATCTATATTGTTATGTATTTTTAGCTAATTTATCCACTTGCTCATTTCCCTCCGCACCAACATGTGCCGGTACCCACAGAAAGTGAGTTGTTATTCCTATGTGGTCTAGCTGGAATAATGCAATATATATTTTATTGATGAGGTCACCCCTGAATGATCTTCCCGACTGTATGCTCTGGAGAACTGAATAGCTATCTGAGATGATTACAGTTTTATGTACTTTGTTTTCTTTTATCCATTCTATGGCCAAAAAATTGCTACTAATTCTGTAGTGTATACTGATAATTTACCATTAATTCTCTTCTGAATACTTACATTTTTTGCTGGAATATGTACTGCTGAGCCAGCGTATTCTCTTTTTGTATCTTTTGAACCATCTGTGAATATGAATGTATGACATGAAAAAAGTGATTCTAAATAATTCTGCACTGTGGTCTTCACTGTTGTCGCTTTTGATTTCTTTTTGATTTCAAGATTAATGCTCAGGTCTACTAAAAGTAATGGGAAAGACCACGGGTTAACAGCAGGTAGTGAAACTGCATGACTGTATTGGAACTGATGTAATCCTACACTCTCTGCTTTGGCATCACCTATCCACCCAAAGCTTCTGAAGTTGGACTTCTCGCTCCCAGCAATCATTTAAAATATTTTTAGTTGGATGATTATCATATTGATTGCCCTTTTAGGTTAACCCAGTATGTTAACATTAGTTGGATTCTTCTAATCCTCAGAGGCATTTCACCCATTTCCACCTGCAGAGCAGGTATTGGGGATGTTTTAAAAGATCCACTACAAATTCTCAGAGCCTGAGCTTGCAATACATCCAAGACCTTCAGATTAGACTCTGCTGAAGACATCTATGCTATACAGCCATAGTCAAAAACAGACCTCATAAGTGCCCAGTACAGTATATGTTTTGTAAGGCTGCTCTGCTAGCTCCCCATGTCTGTCCTGATAAACAACGGAGGATGTTAATTACCTTTTTGCACTTGTTAATTACCTTGTTCAGATGTATTTTCCATGTAAGCTTTTCATCAAACCATATTCCAAGAAATCGAACAGCCTTGACCTGCTCCAGAGGATGTTCATAAAGTTTTAAAGTGATGGGAGTGATTTTGCGCTTTCTTGAAAAGCAAATTGTTTGAGTTTTTGAGACTGATATTCTAAAACCCCATTCATTCGCCCACTTTTCCACTTTAGTAATTGCTGCTTGTATTTTTGCTTTAACATGAGAAATATTACACCCTCTGATCCATACTGCTCCATCATCCGCATATAAAGATTTACCTACACCTTGCTCTACGTTTGAAAATATGTCATTAATCATAATATTGAACAATAGCGGGCTACACACACTACCTTGCAGTGTACCGTTTTCCACTGTATATACTTCTGCATATTCTGTGCCTACCCTTACATGTATCTTCCTGTCAAATAAAAAGTCCAAAATCCAGTTATATGCTTTCCCAGCTATCCCCAAAGTTTCTAATTTAATTAATAAACCCTCTTTCCAGAGCATGTCATATGCTTTTTCTATGTCAAAAAACACTGCTATTACTACCTCCCTATTGGTCTGTGCTTTCCTAATGTCCGACTCTAAACATAAAACTGAATCCATTGTATTTCGGCCCTTACGGAAGCCACTCTGAAAAGGAGAGAAGAGACCTTTATTCTCTAGAATAGATGGTAAGTTAGTCTCTCTGTTATTATTCGTTCCATGATTTTACCCAGTTGTGATGTTAATGCAATTGGCCTATAACTGCAGGGGTCAGAGGGTTCTTTTCCCGGCTTAAGGATAGGAACGATTACTGAATGTTTCCATGCTGGTGGAAGTTGCCCAGAATCCCATACATTATTAAATAATTTCAGCACTATTTTTAGTGTGTTATCTGTCATATTTGGCAACATTTTATAACATATCATGTCTTTCCCTGGTGTAGTCTGCCTAGCAGATAAAATCGCTTTTCTCAGCTCAAACATAGTAAGATGCAGATCCAATGGGTTTGCCGAACTTTCTTTTTTGACTAAAACTGTTGGGTGGCTTTCTAAAACTCTGCTCTGAGATTGTTGGAACTGTGCACTTTCCTGAATGTTTGTGCTAAAAGTTCAGCTTTTTCCAAATTATTCATTGCTATTACACCCCCAGTATTTAAGATTGGTAGCTCGTAATGCCTTCTGATCCCTCCCATTCTTCTTATCATGTCCCATACATCAGATAGTTTCACATCCCTTCCTATACTTTTACAGTATTCCCTCCAAAAATTACGCCTTCTTGTTTTGATTGTTTTCCTTACTACTGCCTGCTCTTTTATATTCTATCAAAGCCTGTTGCGAATGTTATTTCTTAAGATTCCTAAATGTTATATTTCTTGCTTTGACTACTTTAGTACAATTCTCATTCCACCATGGAATATTTTTACGACTCCTATTTCCTTTAGCTTTGGGTATGGTTTCCTCAGCAGACATTATTATTTTATCTAACAAAACACTTAAATTCATTGATGTCTATTTCTTTCATTTCTTGTACTTTATGACATCTTACTGCACATAATATTTGAAACTTTTTCCAGTTTGCATTCTCAATTTTCCACCTAGGTATTCTTTTGATCCTTTTATAACATATTTCTGATCCTATTTTAACTATTACTGGATAATGATCACTTCCTATTGTAGTTTCCTTTACTACCTTCCACAAACTATTGCCTCCTAGTGTACTAGATAAGAATGTCAAGTCGACGACAGATTCTGTGTTGCACCTACCATTGTATCGTGTACCTTCACCATTATTAATACAAACCAAACAATTAGTATCAATAAACTATTCTATTATGTACCCATTTGAGTCTGTGCGATTACTTCCCCAAAGTGTATGATGTGAATTAAAATCACCACACCAAATCACATCACCATGGCCCTAAAATGTTTTCTAAAATGCTTTCTTGTAGTTTTTCACACGGATTGTAGTAATTAACTATATCTACCGAGCCTCTTTTAGTTCACACCCTGACTACAATTGATTCGTGATTTTTATTAAGCTCAAGAATTTGTTTCTTGAATTCTTGACCATTCGCTATCAGGCTGCTAGCGTTCCATTGTAAAGTTATTACCGTAATATCATTGAGCTAATCATATCCTGTTACAGCTTGAGAAGACTGACTATGTGTATTTAGATTATCCCTGACCTTTTCCCAGAGTAATCCTTTGATTCCTAAATATTTTTCTGCTGATTTTACAATTATTTTAATTCTTTCCGTACGACTCTGTGTTTGAGCTGAACAGTTAATGATATCTGCCATAAAGAGGATAAAGTCGCTCTTATTGATAATTAATCCTTCCCTTTCACATGTATCACAATCTTTACAATTATTAGTGGGCTTGTCATTGTTGTCTTCATTGCGTTTATTTTGTGACCGGTAGCTCCGCGGCCAGGCTGCGTAGTAGTGATTTACCGGTCTCTTTTAACTAATGGTGCCCAGATGAAGAACATCTGCTGAACATTTTCCCTGATATAATATCACTATAGCATGAACGTTTTACATTTTCCATAAATTTCACCCGAAAGCAGAATATTCCGAACTTTTTGTGTGTAGCGTAGTGAAGGATGTGTTACTGGGCGCTGCAGCTTACACAACACAACACCTCTTCATTTAGCTTAGCAACTGATATTGTCATTACACAATATGGCGCTGCACACACGCAAAACACATAATACTGATACACGTTAGGGTACAAACTCTGCCCTTAGGGCGGAATTAAATTAGGGTCAAAACAAACGAACACGGAAGTCACGGGGCTCTTCCAGGATCGCGCTGTGTCAGGAAAGACCCTGGTGCACTGTAAAGCGACTGGAATGTTGTTTCTCTGTATAGCCGACTTCACTAAACTATATAAACGTGTCTGCACTCGACTTTCGAGCTCCGTCTCCTTTATTCTGAAATCCTCCCGACAGTTGCCGCTGACTCTGGGCTCCACCTTAAAGAACCCGACGAGAGGGAGTAGCCCGTGTGGCTGATAGCCTCTGGCTGCATCTTCCCTAACAAGTGTTGTGTGTAGTCATAAACCACGCCAAAACTCAAACATTTTTTTTAAATTGAAAGTATACATATACAAACAAACACACAAACTACAAATTACTCACCTGTCCAGAAGAGGTATCTTTCCTCTCACTCCCTGTGCTCCTCTACCCTGACTCCTACAGGTCAAAAAGGGTGGTGAGTGAGTGATTATTATTAGAGTATTATTATTATTATCCACTGATGATAATCATACATACATAATTCAGACTAACTAGCTACCTAAGTAGCTGTGTTCTTTTATGATACTGAATTCGGAAAGAAACACATTAAATTTGGGGGCGTGTTTTTGCGAATTTGCATTTGTGCAGATGGAATTTGCCATGCCGAATGATAAAATGTATCAGAAATTCTGTGTCTGAATTAGAATTGTCTAAATAAAAAAGAATACATTAAGACTTTCTGAAACAGTGCGGTTTATACGTCATCAGTGACGCGACTCGGTGCTCGCTTCATAATAACAGGCTTTCTGGACGCACGCTCCGAGGTGTCGACGCCGTACGTCACATCATCACGCTGTTTAGGACATGTAGCACCGGTAGGTATCGACCTCAGTGTATCCTGGTGAAATCGCATCATATGCGGAGACAATACGAAGTGTTACCTAGTGTGTTTAGCAAGAAAAACTTAGTTTTCAGTTAGCGGCTAAGCTAATTCTGGCGAGTTAGCTACTAGCATTCATTCAGTCCTGTGTTTGTATTAGTTTACAGTAAAGCCCATACAGATTTATCTGATGTAAACCAACTTATCCAACATGTCGCTACAGCTCTGATCCAATTATGGCAAACAGCTAGCTGCGAGGGTAGATGTTTTATCACCAGGTAATGTGTTGTCTTCATGTTGATTTGGAGGATTGCTGTGTGAAGACAAACCTCACATGAAGACAGCGGGGATGGCTCTGGAGCAACTCAGTGATGTGGTCCAGAGATGTGTGAGTCCATCACCCCCTCCTTCTCTCTCCACTTCTCTCCATCCATCTATCCACAAATCATTACAATCCTCTCCATCTTTCCAAGGATCTCTGTAAACATGTGCAATCAGTGGAGTCATTTCATTCAAGTGGTTTAATACATCATTACATTAATACGTTTGAATTTATTAATACACAGATCAGAACTTTTATACTTATTCTATTAATTTGGGTTATGAGCCTAATTTGAATGTGTTTTATTACTTTTTACTTTAGGCATAGCTCTGTAATACATGGAATACTTTTGACTTTTTGACACAGCAAGGGCTCCCCGATGACAGCTACACCTCTGAGGATCATGACGTCTTCACGATTGCTGGGCAGACCTGCATTAAGGAGGGAAACTGTGCGCAGGTCCTCAGTATTGTCCTGGATGAAAAGAATCAGGTACACTATTTAAAGCTGACCCTTTCAGCTTTTCCAGTTGCTTATATGTGTGTAGCTCAACACAATGCTCCTTTATCCTTCCCTTTGTAGGACATAGTGAGATGTTTGGGTTGGAATCTGCTGCCTTCACTTATTCAGGTTTTACTGAAGAAAGAGGACAAGAATCTTCCTCGGTGTTTGGTCATTTTCAACCACCTGCTAGAGGTCTGCTTATTACGGTTGCTTCAATTTAGTAATGTTTACTGGTCCAGTACAGTCCAAAGTGCATTACCTGTGGTGTGGCTTTGTTACAAGATGCTCTGAAAACAGCGTGCCAATCAAAATAAGAGGGTGCTCTTGTTTTCCAGACTTGCAGGCCAAAGGAGCTTCTGATAGGCCTATTGGAGCAGCTGGAGCAGGATGACCCTGACACCATAGCAGAAAGTCTCCATCTGCTTTTAAACCCTCTACAGAAAGGTAGGAAATATAAGCACTCCAATATTCTTGTTATCAGATGTCAACTCACTCAGCAATTTTATTGTCACTGTCTCATTTGCACAGCTCTTCTGTCTGTGGGCAGTCGCATGGCCTCATCCTTGGGTATGACCCTGTCTTGTGTGCTGGACCAGGTGGGCAAACTGCCACTGCCTCACACCAAAGAGCAAGAGGAGAATGATGTCTCCTTGATTTGTCGCTGCTGCACCGACTTGATTGAATTTGTCAGACCTTTTGTCCAAGAGGCCAGACAAAACCTCTTAAAAAATGAAGAGCTGAGTGAGAGCATGAACAAGATGATGATTGGACAGGAAACCGATTGGGAGGACGAACTGCGGACAGAACTGCTCAAGTTGTGAGAAATTTGAAATGTCTCCAAACTCACACTTAAAAAGAAAACATCAGGCCTATATGTTGTTAGATAATGTGATAAAACATTTTATTTCAGAGCTGATGGAATTTCAGTAATGGCGTACAGGTTAAATCGCTGTGTTGATTTGTTTTGCAGCTGTATGAGGGCTCTGAGTCAGCCATTGCTAGAGGCACAACTAAAGGATCCTGACACTCTGGCTGTGTCTCCTCTCAGGAATTTTGCAGTAGAGATTCTGGTACATCATCTTCAAATGTCACATGAACTGAAATTAATTTACTTTTTTATTCTGAAAAGAGCTGACCTCGTTCCTTTAACTTTGTTGTAAATGTTGGTGTTGTGTGTTTCTTTTGTGCAGAACATCCTCAGTGCTGTTAGAGAGTCCCTTAGCAGTCTTGTGCACCTGCCGCTGCTGAGGAGAAAACAGGTTTTGGGCTTTCTGGAGGAGGAGGTGCGTTATCCTAAAGAATCTTTGGCCAGCCTGGCTCACCTGGTGTTTGTTCATCACCTGGCTGCAGATGTGTTCCCCTGTGTTTACAGGTAAGCTAGATGACACTTTATACTGTCTGACTCCTACACTGACTGATTGTTATATTCTTCATACTCCCGCTGTGTCTCTCTCCAGTCCTGTGTTCAGTCTTCGCTGTAACATGGAGCATATATGCCTCCTCTTGTCCAGGTGAGTACTTATGGACATAATGAGCTGTGCAGTTGCATTTGAATTGCACAGAAGCAGATAAAAGTAAACACATGTAGTGTAAAGGATAAATAAACTTAACCCTTCTTCACAAACCAGATATCACAAACCAGATATCAATTTAAACAGAGCATTTACAACAGTCAGTTAGTGTTTGCAGTTGTAGATTGTGTATTTGAGATTAGTATAATATCTATCCATCTATTTTTGATGCTTTTTTGTTAGACCGGAGGAGACCAGGATTCAGAAGGGACTGGTAAGTCACAATAAAATGAAACACTGAATCGAATATCAGAGTTGCTGTGTTGTTTCATTGCTGTAACATACTGTAAATTTTTTTTGGGTTTGTCTTGACCTTTTATTTGTTTTAGAGCTGTGATTCTCTACTATACAGTAGGTCATTGATTTCTGTCTTTACTGAGGTTCATCTCACCCTCCAGTTTGTCTGGTCGAGCTCATCTGTTGTGAGTGTTAAGTGGTATGTTAAATAGAAATGATGTGTCTTTGTCATCATGTAGGAGCTGTATGAAAAGAGTCTGGTGCGGGTTGTGGATGGCAGTCTGCCTGCTTCTCTGTTAGAGATCGAAACCTTCCTCACAGTCCCTCAGGTAACCACCATTATCCACCACAGGTTATTAATGCCAACCTCTATCACTGCTACTCCTGTATGCAGCACTCACACTCACTGATTTCATTTTTTATTTTCAGAACTTAGTGAAGGTTATGACGATCTGCCCAAGGCATGAACTGGTGAGTCGTAATATATGCAGATACATTTAATTTGGGGCAAAATGTGTATGTCTCATATATGACTGTAAAACTATAAATAATAATTGCTTTAACTTTCTAATATTTAGTATTGTCACTTTGAAAATAATGCGCAGTATTTTAATGAACTTGTTATTCTCTGAAAATATTCATATTTTATTTTTTCTTCATTGCCAACAGAGATCTAAAGGTCTGAAGGTGTTCCAGATGAGCATTGATAAATTTGACAATGAAGCCAAGTACAATTTTTTCCAGTAAGCTTCCGCCTTAAAGTTTCTTTAACTCTGCTCCACCCCTCAACATAATGACAAAAATCAGTGATGTTGTTTCAGGTACTTGCTGAAGACCACTAATCATTCAGGAGTTGAAGGCTACATCATCAATAACATCAAGAATCAGATACATGTTGCTCTACAGGTGAGTTGTCACTTTGGCCATTGAAGTAACAAAGAGCTACGTTACAGTGAAGTGAGTATAAGCAAAATCTCTGCCTCTCCCTGTCTCTCTGTAGCCAGCTACCACTAACACCTGGTTCCAGGGGATTCACTTGCTCCCTCTTCTGCGCAAGGTTCTCATTCTGCCATATGGACCAGAGACTGACTTCCTGCAGTACTTGGACAGGTCAGCAAACACACACTGTGTCATTATGCCTGTCTACTTTCTAGATTTCTTTATTCTGCTCGAGAAGCTATTGTTTGTCCCAGCATGCACCAGTTAAGAGGCAGAGTAAATGAGCAATAAGCAAATGCAAAATGCTTTAAAAGGAAAATGCCATCACTAGGGTTTTTCCCTCTCTGCTGCAAGATTTTTAAAGTGGAAGATGAAATTTGATATTTCATTTTATCACCAAAGGCAGAACCGAGCATTTACTGAAATGACACAAAAAGTGTAATTCGCTGTCCATAATATGAAGACTGATGCTTCAGACAGAAAAAGATCATATATTTTTCTGTTGTTTTATTCAGAGTAATAGAGTCTCTGAACCTTCTGCGTTATTTGGTCATCAGAGACAAAGTGACAGAGAATCAGGTGAGTACAGCAGGTTTCACCTGAACCAAACTGTGAACCAAAAGCTTAATGGGTTTTTTGTAAGATCAAAGATACATACAAAATAACTACATCTTAACAACTCTAATGTCATTTTCCTGCTGCTGTTTGGACGCAGACAGGTATCTGGACAGAGCTGTATAAAATCGAGGACACGTTCATGAAGCCTCTGCGTGTTGGCCTGAACATGTCAAGAGCTCACTACGAGAGGGAGCTGCACAACACCAAAGAGGACAAGAAGAACAAAGTCAAAGGTCAGACCGCCACTTCTTGATTTACTGACTGTCATATATGTGTTCACCAGCATTTTCATGTACAAAATGCATATGCTGGATTACAGAAAAAAATCCTAAATTGCATAATTTTCAATTCATGCTCAGTGTAATCGCAATTATAAGAGGATGTTTTTTTTCAGCCATCCAGCCTTCAGGTGAGTCTTTCCCCAATGTAAAGTTGACAGTTATTGTTCTGAGAGCACAGATGTGTTTTTCCACAGAGGAGTCGATACTTTCTGTGACCGTTGGCGATGAGACATTGCCGGAAATGACACCCGAGTCACAGATTGAGGTCAGCAGCTTCTTCATATTTTGATTATGCTGCATGAATTAAGACACTGGAATTACCTGACACATTCTTAATGTGTCCTCCTAGGCTCTGCAGTCAGCATTGCAAATGTTCGACATGATAGAGAGCGTGTTAGTACGGATTGAGGAACTCATCGATTTGAGGAGCAATCTTTAGACTAAACTGCACATCCTCAACGTGTCTCAGGACTGAGCATTTAAAAGAACCTGTCAGCTGCCCTGTTGATTTATTTTGTTTAGAATTAATTGGTTGTTGCATCATTTCTAACCGTTTAAACATGTAACTTCTTCTGTTTTTATGTTAATTGTTTCAAGTTATCAGCAGTTCTACTGGTTTTTAAGGATCAATTTGTAAAATGTCTTTCTGTGTCACTGAAACAAACCTTTCTGCCTGTAACGTATGCAGTTTTTTGTATTCACACAAAAACAAATTTCAAATTGTATTCAAACAAAATGCAACAATCGCTTTAAAGGATGAATGTTGTGTTAAACAGTGTTTTTTTTTTGCAATGCATTTGTCTTCCATCATGCCCTGACTTGTCTACACTGTGTACATTTTTAGGTAAATGAGGTACACTATAGTTTGCCTGTTTAGTGTAACCATGTCTTAAATCCTAACAGTATTCTAGACTGAATTTGTTATGGTGTGGTGTCTGTTAAGCCTCAGAACTGACACAGATTGGTTTACTCATTGTTGTTTTATATGAGAATTCTTTACAACGTGAAATAAGATAACCACCACGCTTGTCCTTTGAGCCTCATTCACTGTTTGAACTGTCCAAACAAAAACCTTTTGCATATTCTTAAACCTGATTGACAGGTGGATTACTTTGATCTATAAGGTATAAAGTTACTAGCCTGCCATGGTACTACAGCCAAACACAGGCCTTCAGACTGTGGCAACTGTCTAATCCCAGATTATCTATGTCAGCACTTCCTCGGAATAGCATTGACTTGTCCCCATTAAGGAAAATTGTAATGTATTATCATTTAGTTTCCCAACATAGAAAAAAATGACCATTTACACATGGATATGTTGTCCTGTCAAAAGGGAAAAACACCAAGCTGGAGATCGGCTGGAAATAAGACGTGTCAAACCAAAGCACATGAAACCAACAGGGGAAAGAGTAGTTTGTGTTCGAGTCAACAAGAGTCAAGGGTGTCATTTCGAGGTTCCTAAGTGGGTAAGTCCCCTGTGGAGTCACTCTCATCAGAGCCCCTCACAGCATCCTGCTGGCCGACCAATGACGTGTCCAGCTGAATGTCCTCCTCATCCGACTGCACCACAGGTTCATCAGTCTCCTCACTGGACACTTCCTTGTCTTGATCCCATACTGCATCCTGGTTAGATGTCTGGCTATTTGTAGGAACGGCTTTGTTCATTTGGCTTTTCAAAGATTCGGAAAAGCAGGATTCAAGGTCTGGACCTGTTAGAGAAGATTGCTCTTACTTCACGTCACTTCATGTCATACACCCAGAGAACTAATATTCCAGTCAATCTGTCACTTCTAGGTTGTGTGTTGCCTTCGTATGGGAGATGGATAAGCTTTAGGCCCATTCGCTTCTCCAGGGGAGATCTCATGATTTTAATATTACATTGGCTTTTCGCAGCGGTTGACAGTAGTCCTTGACATTAGTCCTCAGTAAGGGTAAAGTTACATTTATCAACTGGCAAAGAACACCAATAAAATTCTGACTGTGTGTCAAGAAAATGGATACAGTTTCAAAAACACTGAAAACAGAATATCTTATGTTTATGGGCTTGATCCTAATAGGAAACTTGACTTTTTTGAAGATTTCCTCCTCCAAAAGATTTTAGCATCAGCTTCAGTTCTCAACTAAAGAAGCCACTTAGATGAGACGTCAAAGGTCTACTAAAACTTAAGTGAGTCTAGTTGTCAATTGCAATGAAAATTGTATGACCTGGATGACAAAGAACTTTTACAGGCATGTTTTGGCGTGAAGTTTTTTCAGGTTGTAGAGTTGGGATTACCTGAGGTCATTGATGAACCACTACTGATGTCATCACTGCAGGAGTTCAGGAAGTCATCCAAAGCCTCTTGGTCTGACACATTAGTTACCGTCATGTGATCCAGAACACTTACATCAGCTGCTGTTGGCTCTACAAAGACACACACGCATACACACACACACACACAAAATATGCAATATTAACGCTTCAGTTGATTGATAGCATTAAGGCAGGATCAAATTTTAAATTTGGTTGGGTTTGTAAGTATGTGTACCAGTACTGCTGATTGTGTTAGCTAAAAATGAAAGCACAAAGGCATGTTATAAACATCAGTGACTTACCTCTATGCTTCAGGTATCCAGTGGACAGGTATTGCTCCATGTCTCTGTTAAAGGCTTCTTCATACATTTTCTGTCGTTCACGTAGTTTTTGCTGCAAGGCCTTATCCAGCTCTGCCAACTTTTGGGCATGCTCAGAATTTAGTTCCACTACACAAAGGCAGAGATATTATACTAGAATACCCTCTCCTCTCACGTGGATATTACGTTTTGACAGTACACATGCCATAATGCTTCTACTTATAAATATGCAATAACTGAAAGATGTATTAGGGGGCCTCCACTTTTTCACAGTGCTGTAGTAAGACGGTGAGTTAGCTAGTGCTGTGTAGTAATCACAACTGTGTTGGATACCAGTAAGGTGTAATCAGAGGACAGAAACTCACCTTCCAGTGCCTCCAGCTCCCTCCTGTTACAAGTCAAACATCATTGGCACAAATAGGAGGTCAAAAAGACATATACACAAACAAAACAAGACAGATACAAAATAAAACTATACATTATTAATAATATTTTGAGGACATAAACAAAAGCAGAGAGGCTACATACTGGATTGAGCATATTATTATTGTTGTTCATAAACATTTATTTGCTGGAAACATACGCAGTACATAGAGAATTGCACAGCAATAATCAAGAGCAAAGAGTGTAGGAGCTGCTTGTTTTGAAAAACCACTATGTTCCATTATGACAACACACCTAAAACACCTTTCATTCTCTGAACCAAATGCTCAGTGGCCTGAACCCAATTGTTGAATTGCTCATGCTTTCTGCTAACTTCAAAATGGAGTAAATTTTCTCATTATGATTATGCCAGCTCCTCAACTCCTAATGTCAAGTGATCTTGGGCAAGATTCCTAAACCCAACTTGTTCCTGTTGTATTAATCTGTGAGTGAATGGGTCAATGTAATATTATGCACTTGACATGGTTGTGAAGACTAGAAAAGTATATAAATGCAGGACATGTACAAATTTGAATTTATAATAAATGCAATGAATTTCATACCTCTTCCTTTTCTTGTAAACTTCTAGTTGGTTGATATGATGTTGTTTCAATGTCTGCTGGTCACACTGACAACACAGAGTCTCCAGGTAGACCAGTTTGCTCTCCAACTCCTCAAAGTCACCTTCCAAATGAGCTGAAGACAAAAACGCTCACATGAACCACAGTGAAGTCATCTCACATGGCATTCAAACTATTATCGTATTACACAAAACAACAAATAATGTGTGTAATTATGCTGAAGAGCCATTTTAGACTGAAATGGAGAGTAAATGTAAAAAACCTAAGATGTGTTATTTTTAAGTGTTTGAGAAATACTGTGCAGAAGCTGCTCAGGAATCACAACACTGTAGGGGACTGTTCTACTGAGCCTTCAGCATTTACAGCAGCAATTAAACACTTATACACTCAATAAGTACAGTGTTTTTTTTCCCTATACTTTCATTCTGCCAATATTAACAACAGGGTAACTCTAGCTCTGACTTTTCATTCAAACTGACCATTTAAAAGGGGAAGGGCCAGTGGAAGCAGGAAGGGGCTCTCTGACTCCAAAAGAAATCCAAACAAGTATTTCCATGGTAATGGTCATCAAGGATATATGCTAATGGTAGGTTAATCGACAGTCATTCCCAAACATCATTTATGCAACATTAATCTAACACTTGAGGGAATATTGTACTAGAATTCATGCTGTCAGGTTCTGTTACCATCTGTCACTGTTAATGTCCTTCACTGGTTTTATTGGACAGAAATCAGGTTCCATACCTATGTTTGCAGTGACTGCATCCAGGTCACTGATAAAGGTCGGCAGGTTTTGTAGTTGTTCCTGTAACTGGGTCAGAGCTGCTCTCCTTCTCTCCCAGTTGGCTGAGAACATCACTATGTCCCCATCTACTGCCTTGTAAACACATAGAGGAATGGAGGTAAGACAGAGCACATAAAACAGCTGCAGCAACAAAATACACAATGCCACACTCACTTATTTGCTGTCATATCACCAAAACCCAACTCTATTTAGTACAACAGCTTCCGTCACTGCTTCAGAGAAACTACACTTTTCACGCAGCCAGTGATTGTAAGTATGACTGCGATTTGTCTTATTTTGTTAAAAGCTTGAACAGAAGTGTGTTTCTCTACAATACAATATTCTGAATAAAAATAAGCCATCACTTGATTGGTGCTTATGGAACCCAAGCACTGTGTTCTGTGAACCTTCTGTCACCCCAAATAGTGGTTTGTTTTGATGCTGAAAATATCTACATTGACAGTCAAGCAATCATTAACAAAGGCAAACAATCCACCCCAGGATATTGTATGATGGGAATCATTAATGGTTTTTATTGAGGGTATCCAACAGTAGACAGCAGAGAATACTGATCCTACCTCTGCAACCTGAGCACAGTCTTTTGTTCTTTTATGGAGCAAAAACCAATTATCCTCATACCTACAAAAACAAATGTTAGACACATAAATACACTTTTTGTGGGTTGTTTCAACTTTGTGTTTGTGTGTTTATGCATGCAGAGACCTGCTGAGGATTTCCAGTCCAGCACTGAAACAAGGAGGGCTCTCTTCAAACCTGAACAACAAACAGAAGAAGCATCATACATTCATGTCACCTGTTTTAAAAAAATAAAACAGGAAGATGGGGAAACTAAACTTTGTCAGTGTGGATTGTTGGCTAAGAAGACAGCCAAGGAATGATTAACCTTCCCATTTCCATCATATTCAGAGCGCACAGACACACACATTTTTCTGCTCACCTGGATTTCCTACTGATTTTCGTTTCTCTTGATTTGTCTCCCAGTGTCTTCAGACTTGAGAGAGGGTGAGAGAGAAGGGGGGGGTTGTCAAATGCATTATGTCATAAAGGCCTTGGTATATTGATTTAAAATGCACTGCATGGGAAGGCACTGTTACATTGACCTCTGGTTTCATTCAGCTGTGTACGCATACACTACTCACAACAAGTTAGGGATATTTGGCTCTTGGTTGAAATTTATGGAAAATTTAAAAAGTTCATGCTATATTGATATTATTCCACCAAGTAGGCCATTTAAGTAGAAGCAGGTGCAATGTTGATTTCTTCATATCAAGCAATTTATTGAAACAAAAGCTAACAACAGTGGTGCTTATATACCACAACACAATGTCTCAATAACTTGTCGTGTGTCCTTGAGCATCATGGTCTAATGATGTCAACATGTGAACAGCATGATGAAGAGGACTGTTTCCATACAAACTGTCATTGACCCAGAACATTCTGTGGTCCATTCATGAATCAGACACTTGTTGCGATTTTTGCACTTAATAACCATATTAGAGAACAGCATGTTACGCAACAAGTACTGAAACAATAAACAGTTGGACAAGTGCATTCAAAGGTTTAGAGAAGGTCAAATTAAGTTCACCTGTAAAGGTTCTAGCGCATTTCAGGTGCATTCTGAGATTTCATCAAAAAGCTGAACATCCTTAACTTTGTGTGAGTAGTGTAAATGGCAGTGAACTTCCAACAGGAGCAAACAGGTCCTGTTGTGTTGCACAAGGGCACCTAAAGACAGGTGAAGAGCTCACTCCTACACTTCATCCGCAGCCTCCAAAACACATCATGTGTTTGTAGAAATTACGATTTTTTTATTAATGGAGCGACATGAGGACTCTGTCTTAATCTGGTTCAGAGTTTGGATTATTGTTATTTTTGCCTAATTTATCATGCGTGACAGTTGGATTTTCTTTTATTCATTGTTCCTAAGATTAAGTGTGGGAGAAACATGATCATCACATGATCGTCAGCTGAAAGCAATGACTAAACTTATGAGGACGCAGAGCAGAACAGTGCAGCGGCCTTTAGCACACAACCACTTCTCTTCCAAATGATGGGGCTAAGGCCTTGTAGAAAAATAGAGAACACGGTCAGGTTTAATGTAAACACTGCTGGGGGCTGTAGTTAGCTGATGTTAGCGGTGTTAAATATTTAGGTACATTATGCTGACGGACACGTCTAAGCTAGTTCTAGCAGTATGTGTGAGTTGCTAAAGCAGCAGCGAATAAGACGACCAACCCGGTAGTGAAGTCCTGTTGGACCATGTGTAGTCTCTCTCTGAAGTTTTCAAACATGATTCCTGTACGTGTCGCTTACACTAAAGCTTCCAGCCACCACCAGACGTCACGTCTGTCACACTGTTGCGGCCGTTCTGCTCCCTGCTTCCTCTCAGCGTTTATGTCCGGTAGCTGTGTCTCACAGGCATATGCCCCTCCACTCCTTCGCGTCTGACAGTGTGATGACTCAAAGTGAAGGTTCTGACCATTCATGTAACATGCCAGGCGATAAGTAGGTGAAGGTTATATTTGTAGCTAAAAGAAAGGGTCAAAGCAGTCTAAGAAAATCTGCCTGTGAGGATAAACTCAGGGTGAAATCGCCACTCTGACGCTCTTCTTCTCCAGCAGGTTAGATAAACTGGGCGCTGGCGTCCTCTGTCGGTGCCTCATGGTTCTGTGTGGTGGTCTGCAGTGTAAATTGCTGCATTTTCTTTGTGTGTTTATTTTTCGTTGGGTAGCTGGGATGTGTGACTTAAGCGATTACCCAGAAAGGAGGGGGGTAGGGTACATTAGGTCCCTATCACGCCCTGGCTGATGGTAAGAGGTGACAAACGGGGCCGATTGTGATCTGGTCTAATGTGATGTGATCTGTGATTTGTAAAAAGTGTCAATAATGTGTCTAGAAATCTTCTTTAACATGATCAGATTTTAGCTTTGAAGAGTGCTGACAATTCAAACAGACAAACACACAGAGAAGATGACTTTCCAATATACCTTTTCAATTAGTTTGACAAACATATAGCAATCTTAAGGTTTTCAGTGAATCCAGTGTTTGTACGTAATAAGGAGAATATAAAAAACAACTATCTTCCATAAGTTTAAAGATAGGTGGGTAGTATTGTAAAGTTTTGGGTTAGCATTTTCAGCTCTTGGTGTGATGTGTGAAAATAGCTTCAGATTAAAACCCTGTAGGACCCATCGTTGCAGAATAACAACAATTTATGTTATCCCCAAAGAACCTTTCTTTTTGGTTCAACCACATTAATATACTCATTGGGTCCCTGTTTTTGAGACGAACGTCTTGAGAGCAACTTCAATTAAAATTTTCCCAATATAACTTAAACTTCACATGATTTACACATTCTAGCCCTTTGCTTTATATTGGATTACATATACAGTATCTTGTATTAGAAAGAAAGGTGCAAAGATATATTGCCATATCTAATAATTTTCATTTACATATAATGATTTCTAACCACCTTCAACACTCAGTATTTTCCCTTTTTCACAGTAAGCAGGAGTTTCTAACAAAGAAATTGTTTGTGCATGTCTGCCCTTTGTCTTGGCTATTGATAAGAACACGTTGCTGTAAACTCATAGTCAAAGTAGTTGTGGGGGATGTTAGGAGGGGCATTTTTTGCATTGTTCCGGAACAGGTGCTAATGTTCAGGAATGTAAGGTGTGGTTGTAAGTTGGAGGCTACATGAATTCCTATTAGGATGATAATCAGAGTTTACAATTGGTCGGCCATACAGTATTGTGTGACTACTGAAATGTGTGAATAGGTTACTTCAGTGCAATGTGTAAACACTTCATATTGAAATCAATCTCCCCACCACCCTGTCTTTTCCTGCGGGTTCCTGCAGGTAGAATCTAATACGCATGTGGGCTATTTATATATATATACATTTGTTTCAATTTTATTTTTCCCATTTCAGAATGCCACTAGCAAGGAGAGATCCTCGGTACAGTGCGCAGGATGTAATTGCAATCAAAATGGAGAGAGTGTTGTGGAAATAGAATTCAACGACACATGCGAGTGACAAGGAGAAACTCAGACCGTGGCTTGAGTCAGTGAGAGGGAAATGCCTGCAGGTGCTACCAGAGGAGCACAATTCTGTAGATGAGATGATGATTCCTTTCAAGGGGAAGTTCATAACAACATGACTGATATTATTTTTCATGTTATACTGTTCTGAAACAAAAGCAAAACCCTGCAAATGAATCATTAGTTCTGTATTGTTGTTCAGGCACTGAGTACAAATACAGGAGATTCTGCTCCCCATTTAGCCCAATGTTGCACGATTACAACATTTTCATAAAAGGATTTTTGAAAACACTTCATTTTAAGACCCAAAGGCCTCCTACAACAACATCTGGATGGTTGAAACATTTTTTTGTGTGTTTTTCTATATTTTGGGTTTTTCACGGTTAAATAAAATGCACCATGAAGAACGTGCACAAAATTTATTATTATAAATTCTATTTCAAATGTTCACATGTACACAGATTTTAGCAGTTTCCTTCGATGTTGCTGCACAGATGTGAATCTTTTCATGTGTTATGTTCACTGGGACACAAAGTTTGTTCTTTGATAACACTTTAAAATTGTATAACCTAGGTTGTATTTATAAACTAGGACACTGTAGGCAATGTATTGATACAGTCAAACAAAAAGGCAGAATTCAGTTATTTTAGGACCAATCTCACAAGAATATATTTTGTCCTCATGAGGTCAGCATTTGAAAGAAATACCATGATATTGCTAATTTGTACTGTAAAAGCACACAGTCATGTTTATAGAGGGTATGCTGTATTACATTCCATCCTGTATCAAATAGTGGTTGGTACATATATGCAGGAACGAGGGCGTTGCCTGTTAAACTGCAGAACACAGGTCATAAAAAGTTCAGAACACCTCCTATGATAGGAAAACAAATTAAACAGGTTTTGAAAATAGTTTTCTTTGTATAGTTTGAAACTACTGATCACTTCACAAAGACGTCTTTGTAGAGGAGGAATCAATAAACCATTACAATGGAGAAATGAGACGATTCTTTAGAAAAACACACACACAAGGGACACTACTGAAAAACACTGGTTAGGTTAGAAAAGGAAGGAGTGTGTAAGGTTAACGATATACTAAATGATATGGTAGTTTATTTGATGGCATGTTACTGTGGTAGACTACTGTGGAAGACCAATGTGATGAGTCAGTGTTTATCAGAGCTTCACAGTAACATAAGTGGAAGAGCACTTTATAATGAAAGTAAAATCTTTTTCTTTTTAAATTTTAAATATCTTGTGATGTGTATTGAACAGTGTTTTCTTTCTATAAACCATACACTAATATTAACAATTGTCAGTGTATGTTTTTCTAAAGTTATTTGAGTCATAGACAATATTTCATGCCTTATGCTAGACCAAGTTTAACATGTATTGGCCGTAAATTAATAGACTGATAAAATAGAGTATAATAGCATTATACTCTAGCATTACTTTGAAAAGATTTTCATGACAGGTTGTAATTGGAATAAACCAAAAAAAAAGACAGCATTGCCCCTTGCTGTGTCCCACAGCAGCTTTTGAAGCCAGAATATTTGGTCCTTCATTTGTTTAGAAATTTGAATGTTAATATGCAGACTGATGTTATTCACTACAGCCACACACTTACACTTCTACCTCAAGAAGTCAATGAACAAAGCCGATGATCTGATAGCACCTGAGGTCGTCGTAAAACCTCCTGACATTCAAGTAAAATCCACAATAGTTTTAAACAGTAATTGATAATATGATGGCCACATTAAAACTGAAGGTCATACTGCAAGTCTTTTTGTATACAGTATCTTGCTTTCAGCCACCACACGACACACAGAAAACAGACTCAGAAACAGGCGGCCTGCATGTCAACAGACATGGCTCCCACCTACTTTGACATACCAAGTCAGTACAATATTGGCAAGAAAAGACTTGGTGGTAAAAGAATGACTAAATCAGTCACTTGATAATCAACACCAGTGTTGTTCTGTATTTCACATGTAACCCGCTTCACAATGATCCGACTGTGAAAAAGACCCACAGATCTGAGGGTCCTTCTGATATTACATAGGCTAGTGGCCGTAACAGTGGTCATTGTGATAGATGCACTCTTAAAGAACAGTTCCACATTTCTTCTTCTTCTGTTGTTCACTGAGGGTTGTTAGCAAATAACTGTTCAGTGCATCACCATCAAATAACATGTATTACAAAAAATCGCATTCTGCCCCATTTTTTTACATCTTATGATCAGCGAGGGGTCCCAGGTACCTATTTCTATCACTTTTATTTCTATCACTCACAAAGCAATAGTTTAATGCCAACAAAAATGTTTAAATAACAGGGTTTCTTACTGTATAATCTGAGTGGAATAAAGCGGTCCATGTGCCTCATTATAGATAACAGATAACATGAGGCTTCAGCACTCTGACTGTGAGACAGTTCTTCTGCATAAATCTAAAAAGAATGTACATCGTTGCTTACTCTAAGTCACATTTGAGAAGCAATTGTTTGTTGAAAACCATTATAAGTTAATAACAAGTTAAGTCTGTCTCATCTGTCATCAAAGCACCAGGCCATTTTTGAGACAGGCTTGAAATGTAACCTCTCTTTTAATTCTGTTGAGAATTTTTGAATAAAACTTTATGTAACTGAGCTACAAAAGATACGATTTCGGTTTAAAACTAAATGACCTGACTATGAAAGACTGACGTAAAAATACCAGTGCAAAGGCACATAGTTATATAGGAAAGTTGCTGAAAACTGTTCAGTAGACTGAGTTATGGTACGGTATGTAATTTGATAAAGCCAGCACCTTTTCCATGTAATTATAATCTGAGCATATCCAGATGCTTTGTCAGATACAACTAAGAAACATTAGAAATCTGTCACATTTCACTATACAGTCCACAACATCTTGTCTTTTATTTATTTGACCAGTATAGAATTAAAAAATTATCCCACAATCATTGACAAAGGTAGAGAACAAGCCATAGTCAGTATGTCACTATCCGACCAGTCAACAACCATCACCCTGCATCATCATCTACATCATAACATCACTAGTATCCATTAGGGCTGGGCGATACGATCCTTGTATCAATACCAAAGTGAGTATTGGTATCTGATCGATCCTAGCGTGATGAGATCGATACTTTTGTTGCGTCCAGCAAATTACTAGAATTTCCTCATAGAGTTCACGCGAGCGCTGCTTCTCTACACATCTCAGCAAACAGTCTCTCTCTCTGCTCTCTCCCTCTTTCTCTCTCTCTCTGCCTCTCTGCTCCAAGAGTACCCATCTGCCAGCAGTGGGCGGAGAGTAAAGCACTGAGAGCAGCCATGATGGCGGAGAGAAGTGAAGCGCTGTGTGTGTGCAGCTAATAAGGACACTGCCACATGTGATGTGTACACTGTGGTAACACCACACATTTACACAAACATATACAGTAAAGAAAAGCAAAGTTGAGGAACGGGGCGGCGACACAGAGACCATGTTTTTGACAGTGTCATTGGAGATCAGAGAAGCAACTTTACCAGACTGATTCAACTATTATCATATATTCAGCCAGTTGAAAAAATAAAATTGTTTTACTGAACCTCAAAAATATACATGTATATAAATACATATGTATCAAATCTGAAATATGAGTACAGTGAAACCTCTACTTATGAACGTCTATACTTGCGAACTTTTCGAGATACGAACCGGAGATTCAAGATTTTTTTGCCTCCTCTTACGAACCAAATTCGACTTCCGAACCTGAGCCCGGAAAAATTAAAAGGATTTCCCCGGCCGCCGCCATTACGTGGGACCCGTGAGCGAGTCTCTCAGAGCATGTCAGGTTATAAATTATATATAATTATAAAATTAAAAATGTAAGAAAAAAGTAGAGTAGCAAAGTGCAGTGTAGCGAACGTAGAAATTAAGCATACGGTACGTGATTCTCCCACTCAGCCCCTCCCACCTCCCGTCTCTCAAGCGCCTACGTCATGTCTTTCAAGGTAAAGGTAAAGTTTTTGTTAATTGATTTTTTTAATTCTTATCTATTGGTTATGGTTTTCTGTGTGTGTACTTTGTTACTGATTTTACAGTGTTTCAAATGGAGTGATAGGGCAAAAGGGGTGACTTTAGGGATAGGTCAGCACACATTATTTGCTTTTATATTAATTCTTATGGGAAAAATCGCTTCGACTTACGAACGTTTCAACCTACGAACGCGATCACGAAACGAATTAAGTTCGTAAGTCGAGGTACCACTGTATGGCTGAATATAATAACCCCTTCGTGTTAACTATTGAAGGAAAAGTAGTATTTCTATTGAGGTTAGATACAGATTACAGTTACAGACTTTATTATCTGAATCATTTTGATATGTTACTTAGATAATTCACAAAGCATTACTGAGATGACCGTGAAGGACCTACAACCCCTCTGTGTGGTCGAACAGGAGAGGTTTAAGAGTTTAATGAAGACACTTGATCCCCGTACAGAATTCCAAGTGGGACATTTTTCATGGGAGAAAAAAATGCCTTCATTGTATTAAGAGTGTCGCTCAAAAGTAAAAATATGTCTAGATGCTGCAAACAGTGCTGTGTTGACCACTGATATGTGGACATCAAGAGCCACAGAGGCTTATTTAACCTTATGTCCTCACATCGCAGCGGCATAGCACAGCTGACAGTGATTACGTCATTAAAATGCGCCGGTACTCGGAATCGGTATCGGTGATACTACCCACGTATTTACTTGGTATCGGATCGATACCGAAATTCCCAGTATCGCCCAGCCCTAGTATCCAATGATGTTTTGATTTTATTATTTTTAAAATTTTTCTCTTTGTCATGAATTGTAGTTGCAGTGAATGGTTGATCTGCAAACAGTTTCATATGTAGGTCAGGTGTTAGCGTTTCATGAGAATTCTCGGGCTGGTCCTGGTCTTAATAGCTGAGGTAGTAGACTTTGCAGAGCCCTTGGAAGTGCTGGAATAGTTACTGATAGCTTCTGTGTCCTTTGTCAAGTCCTCTACAGTGCAATAACTGCTGGCTGGTGAAGTATACACTGCATTGTCCTTGTTAGTACCTGTGTTAGCTGCCTCAGCAGCGTGTTTGGCAGAATAGATGCATGGTGGTTCAGTGTGTTTAAGTAACGATGTCACTGAGTTGACAGCAGCTTTATGTACAGGAGTCCTCGATGTAGCGGCTCTGGCAACAGTCTTAGCATCACCGGTCATTGTGGATGAAGTGGGATGATTTCTCTGAGGCTTTGCTTCTCTCACTTGGTTGTGTATAACCCTGCTGACGGGGCTGAGATCACAGTCTGAGATTGCATTGGTAAAGGTGACTGTTTCTTGAGACGTGTCCAGAGCCGTGACGCTCACCACACTCAACGTTCCATCATTGACTTTGTCCTCATTACAACCAGGGGTTTTAACCACGAGGCTCTGATCACCCTCCTCCCCGTTGGCCCCATTCGGTGGCGTCTCACCAATATGGCAGTGACTTTCAAGTGAGACATCCCCATTGTTGTACTGTAGTGTTCTGCACTTCTTCGATAAGCTCTCCTCCATAACAAGCTGATTCAGAAGGGTAGGACTGATGTCTGGTGGGAGGCCTCTCTTCCTTCTGGACAACCTAAGGACCCCATGGTTCTCACTTAGCTGTGTGATGACCGAGCCGTTAGTCAACAGTACTTCAGCTGGAATCTTGCTTGATTTCTTTTCTGACGTGTGGAAACGACTGGTCTTGCGGATGCTCTGGTAGCTGGAGACTGTTTGGTGGTAGACAGGAGGTTGCTGTCTCTGAGGCAGCTGGTGGTTGTTGTGCTGGGAGAGGTGTTTGGTACTAGTTGCCTGAGGTGTGTTTTGGTGATGGCCTCTGGGTTTACAGGTATTGCTTGACCTTGTGCAGGGCCTGGAGGATTGTCTGCTTCCAACCCCTGAGCTAAGCTTTACGGGAGGCACTAACCTGACACGGGAGGTTCTTTGTTCTGCAAGTCCAGTCACCATAGCAACCTGCACCAGAGAGATCATCAGCTTGCATTGAAGTTGAACAATTACAATAGCAGAAAAGAGTAATGGCACGCTTTTGTGAATTCAAATGGCCTATTGTTCCTTACAGGGCTGGTGGAAAAGCAGAGCAATTAATTTTGGAATTGTAATAATAATAATAATAATAATAATAATAATAATAATAATAATAATAATAATAATAATAATAATAATAATAATAATAATCATGGGAGGCTTATTGGTGCCAAAACTTATTTATAGCTCTCTATCCATTCCGGCATTTGTCAAGTGATCAACACAGAGCAACACCATAAATATTTAAATTAGTTGTCCTTACTCTACCTTCAAGAGTATATTTGATTTCTGACAGAAAGAGACGTTCCATATCCATGATAAACATTTCCCATCATGTTTTTGCACTACAAATTCAATTGGTAGAAGACATACCAGAGAGGAGTAAAACTAATAAAACTCAACATACCAGGCCAAATTGTAATAACTTGAGCACAATAACCAGGGCTCTTCAGGTCCACATGTTTGCAGAAATACAACAGGTAAAATGGAAGAGCTGCTCGAGGTAGGCAGCAGTGACACAGTGTCACCTGTACAAAACATGGACGTTCAGACCTTGTTAGGGCTCCTGACCTGTACTGAGAGATGACGAGGTCTCAGGGGGTGGGTCTCTTCTCCCTCGCTCTGATCATCCCCCATCTTCTCTTTCCTCCTCCTCCTCTGCTGCTCCTCCACTCTTCCCTCTGTCACACTCCTGCTCTGGTCTTCGGCAGTGGGAGAGCAGCAGACGGAGCTCACTGCTGCAGAGCCTCCTATCTTTCCCCTCAGGGACCTGGCGTCCCGCTGCACTGTAGACCAGCAAGACAAGATACCAAGGTACAGATAGAAGTAGAATGAGATTTCTACACAAAGCCAAAAGCAGCCCCACTGGTAGATACAGTACACAGCCCAGATCAGGAGAGGAGTACCTGATGTCCGAAGTCCTGATATGCCTGTTCTCTTTGCATCAGCTGCAGGTCTGTGACTGGTGGAAAGATAGGAAGTAAGATCCTGAGAGTCAGGTGGTTCCTTCGCTCGATCACTTGCTAAAAAGGCCATGTTGCGAGGCAACGCCGCTGAACCTGAAGTGAAAGAGGAAATGCATCGATTGTTTTCAGTGTTTCAGTGTTTTTAGTTCTTGACAAATAGCAAGCGTCCAGTTTTATGGGTGATCCTCACTGATTTAAAACTCCAATGTACTGTGTCAACTAAACCATGAGGGCTTTCAAGATGGGGGGAAATCAGTTTGCCTAAGTGAGGTACTGCTCTCAGCATTTCTTTCCTTAATCTTCTCTCAGCCTGGTTGGTGGTTGAATGAAAATAAACAGAAGGCAGTATGGTGGTACAATGGCTGGGTACAACCAGAGGTGTTGTACATGTTTTCCCTATGTCTGCATGTCTTATCTCCTGGTTCCACAGTCTAAAAACATACCTACTGAGCATTAGGTATAGGCTCTAAATTGAACGTAAGAGTAAATGCAGACTCTGTGTGCTGACTTTGTGATAGTGCTGTGACCTGTCCAGCATGTACCCTCCCTTTCTCCCCACGACACTCAAAATGATAAGCAATAGACAATGGACAGATGGATAGAAAACACTAAAACCAGATCTAAATGTACATAACCTAGTTTGTAGTTTACCTCTTAAACAGAGAAAAGATAAGAAATCCTCAGTCTTGGGTCGACGTCTGGTTAGACAGGTGACTGCTGTCAAGTTGTGGCTGTGGTCACTCTGAGCTAATGTCATCAGTGCTGGTGGTCCAGGAGAGCTGGGAGGGGACTGGGCAAACTTCCTCTGTGCCTGCAGCCTTGGTCTGCACAAGCATGTGCGTACACACACACACACACACACCCCTAGTAAACATTTAGTGAACATAATATAATAAAAGGGTTGCTGCCCCCACCCCCAATGTTGAATGATGGATAACTTCTATAAGGTGATTGGTTGACTTAGAGTATATCGACCAACCAACTGACTGAGTCCTGCAACAGATCAGCAGTACTTGCATCATTGCCTTTCCTGCAGTGAACTCATTTGAAACAAGATAGAAATGTGTGTTTTGTATTCATTGTGTGTGTTGTGGGTATGCATAAAAAAAGATATAGTATAATAGTGTGCTTCACTGAACACTATAGCCATCTACTTGGACAGTAGTTAATTTGAGCCTGTATAAATACATAAACACAGTATGGAAATCAGCTTTAAGATGAGCTCTGGAGCACATTTCACCTTTTTGACACTATTATGGACTAGTCAAACATACTGTACAGGCAAAAACAAACAAAGTAGCTGACCTCTTGGTGGCAGGGTCAGTCCTGTCATGATGAAAGGTGGCAGGACGTCGCAGCTGAGGACGTGTGTGTGCAGGCCAGCTCCAGTCTGGATTGCTGGACAGGAGGCTCTGACACAGACTGATGCCATTAACGATGGAGCCTTCAGGGAACAGTTAGTAAACATGATGCAGTTTGACTACCAGGAGGAATGATCTGTTATTTACATGATATATAATCCAGATATGAACAAAACTAGAAGAACAGAAAGTCTCAGTTACATGCTATTCCTACTGATGGACAACACTGTGCGAGGGAAAACGGCCAGTGAACTGGAATGATCACATACAGTACTTTCACAGTAGCAGCCACAGAGTGAAATTACAGCCATGTCTACAACAGAGGAGATGAAGAGCAGTAATGGTACTAACCAATGCGAGTGGGAGTGTGTGACCTCAGAATCCTTCCTGGGACAGGAGTGTTCAGCAACATCTGTGTGTTTTCAGAGCTGCAGTTGTTTTTCACTGAGTGTTTCTTTTGAGGAAAATGTGTGCGCTTTTTCATTTCCTCATATTCTGAGTTCGGCAGCAACAGGTTATTCTGAGTTTTACGTGAGCGTAGTTTTCTGGTTGTTACAGTAGTTTTCTGAAACATGTGTTTATTTGCTTGTACGTCTGTATGTTGATTACTGTGTTCAGTTTTCCCTTCACATATTTTTGACTTTGTTTGCATGTTGTGCTGTTTGCAAGTGTGGGGTTTTTTTGGTGTTTGTGAGACCTGAGACAACTTTGTTTTTTTCCCTTTGTTGTGGTGTTGATGACAGTGTATTTGTTTTGAGATGCGCATATGTGTGTTTTTCTGTGTATGTTTGTTTGGTGGTTTGGCTTTGACATTTTGTTGTGATGCAGGGACACTCTGTTGTGTGTTTTTCTGTGTGTGTGTGTTAGGCAGAGTCTGTATCTTCCGTGGTCCATGTATGAATGTATTTGTTGAAATGCGTTTGTATGCCCGTGTATGTATATGTGAGTGTTTGTGTGTGGTGCGGTGTGTGTTTTTGAATTCTCTGAGGGAGAGGAAAAGAACTTTACGGACCAGGCGCTCCTCACACCATGGCATCCCATCACTGATGTCCTGCAGAGACACAAACACCATCAGCTTTTCTCCCACATCAAAAAGATGACTTTCAACAAAAAATCAGCCTTGACATGACATGGCAACTGTAACTAATACCGAGCAGTGAGTCACTGATTTGATTCACAGCTGGCTAAACTATTTGCTGCATGCAAATGCTCTCTTTCCACACATTTCTGATGTGTCTTCACTTTCCCTGTTGAATAAAGATTAAATGTTTCCCTGACATCATAATAAAATAACAACAATTCTCTACATCAAAATCTAGAAATTATTATTGTGGAGTTAAATGACAAAAATCAAAAAACATTATTCAATTTTTTTTTTTATAGCACAAATTATCTCAAGGCACTTCACATAGTAAGGAGCCTGACACATCAACAAACAGCCAGGAAATGTATCCTTTTAACAAAATCCCCCCAATTTCTTTTGCCACATCATTGTTTATTATATGTTTATTATCCTGTATTTTTGTATCACATTTGATGCATTGGACAGAAGTAAACTAGAAACGGCTCAGAGAGAACTAAAAAATCATATTCCACACCCTTATCGCAGTGCCTGAGTCACAGACTCACAAACCAACTATTGACCAGTTGGTTTGTGAGCTTGATCAAAAGAAATACTGTGTTCATGATTGCATCACCTTATACTTCATGCATCTTGACTATGTCAGACAGAAAGCACAAAGCCCAACTTCTCATCCAAGAGTCATCAAGTCATCAAGAGTCTAGAACCAACTCCAACCACCTTTGATTCAAACTTTCCCGGTTAATCATGACCTGGATGAATATGAACATCTACAGACATAGGCCAGGTGTTTGTTTCAGGACTATCATTGTGTTGCCAAAAACATTTCCCATGTCCCATTTAGGCAGAACTGTAAAGTCATATGTATGGTTCTGTTTTATATGTCTGAGTGCATATGTCTCATTTTCAGTCATTATTGAAAATAAATGATACAACAAAAAAGAACAGAGACTTGAGAATCAGTGTCAATTCTAAAAATCTATGTAAACTTCCATTTCCCTTTCTCATTGTGGTTTTAAACTCACTGTATTACATCAAACTGTGATTACTTCACAGTTTATGAAATAACTTGTGTATGTATATACGACAGCAAGGAAAGAACTCCCACTCACATATTTTTTCTTGATGATATTGCGTTTGGGTCTGTCTGTACTCATCTTGTCCAGCAGACACTGAGCAGCGCATGAATTACAGAAGTGTCTTACTTCTGCCTTTGACTCTCTTGCTTTGTTTTCCTTCACAGGTGTTCAACAGCTCTGCCCTGAAAAAGATGAGTCAAGAAATAAAGAGCAGTTCCGAAGCATCAAGCATCACATCTGATGGCTGTGGTTAAAATGAAGACATAAACAATTAAAACAAGTACATATGTGCAAATAAAACAACAAAGTCATACGATGTATTTGGATTGTTCAGACAACTAAGAACAAATATACCTTGTCTGTACTTCAGCCTGTGCTACAATCACATGGGATCATTTGGAGTTCAGTGTCTTGTACACTTCAGCACATGCACAGGAGACTGTGACAGGACCAGGAGCTACCACTTAGTGCATGACCTGTTTGACCTCCTATGTCACAGCTGACCAAATAAGACACCAGGTCTATTTACTATCAAATATGAGGATTTATTTTGTATAAAGACTGTCAGTATACGAATTAAACTTAGGTTTAGGTTTTGTTGAAATAACTCCCATTCCAGTATTGTGATCCATGCATGGAACCCTTCCATACAGTACCTAGTCGTAGTTTTCAAAGAGCTTGCTGTGTTGAGTGTTTTATTCCAATTAGGCACAGACTCCATATTTCTTTTCAGCCCAACCTACTGTATGTTCATATGGTTCCCTTCAGCTACACTGCATCCTGGTCTATACAATCAGTCTTTCAGCAATATGGACAAAAGGTGATGTGTGAAACCAAAACAGTGAATGCACCTTACTCATATGACAGTGTGATGATCTGAAAAAAAAATCAAATGCATCCGAGCTGCATCTTCAGTATCCCTCTACAGTAGTGCCAGAGGAGCTGAAAAAGCCTGGTTACCTTTTATTCTCCTTATTATTTACAGAGGCTTGATTCAGTGCACTGCAGGTTACTGGATGTGTCCTGACCACACTGTCAGGATGTGGAAGAGTGTAGATCACAGCCTATTGCAGAGGGCACTTTCTATAGCAGAGGGTCATGTTAAACAGCGCCAATGGAAAACAATAACTGTCCATTCACATGCAGCTGCAGCAGGCTGCCCGCCCTGACAGCATCACCCATCACCATCACATACACAGCACCATTATTCACTGAGCATCGTTACTGCAGACCGGAAACCCCTTTTCTAATCGAATCAACTCATCAATAATCGATCACCGACCTCCAGCAGGATAACCGGCCTCCGTCATCATCATCGTGACACCGACAACCGCAGAGACTGTCGCGCGGGCACAGCTACACTAACACACCCTCACGCGACATGTCACATAAAGCCGACAACCGGGTTCCGGTATTCACCTGCCGGAGCGGCTCGTCTCGGTGCACCGGGAGGTGGACAGCTACCACCGGCACGACTGCTGCACCACTGCGGTCACGTGAGCCTCCGCTTCGGAGCGAACGCCAAACGAATCCCGCGAGGTTTTCTTCTTCTCAGTGCTGGAGCATTGTTTTAACTACGGTTGCTGGGCTTCGCTCGTCGTGCGACGACCACGTGACCCGGAAATCGAGGTCCGCAGTCCCTTAGCGTTCACTTGTTAAATGCGAGTTGTTCACACTTCATCGTTCTCTACACTCACCGCAATTAGTGCATTGTAACGCACACGACCGCTACGCTGGAGCATTATACCGTCATCATGATGCTAGGCTCTTCCTGAGATCAAGCTACAGGCGCCGGGAGCAGCCAAAAAGAACGAATGCTGTGTCAACACGCGCCCGAGCGAGAACAAATTAGTTAAACGCATCTCCAATATGCATGAGTGAGTTTGGCCCTCTGTCTGAGGAGAGAACACCTGTCTCTTAAAGGCCCCTCTCCAGAAACATTTAATATATTTATAGTGTAGTATATTTAATAGTATATTCATTAATTAATGTATAATGAAAAGGGGGTGATTCCCTCTTTAATTATTTGCACATTCATGCAGTTATAGGACTTCATGACATTATTGCCACCTTCCAAACACAGAATGATTCTACACTCATGTCTCTGCAATCATATAACTATCACAAAGTCAGCACACAGAGTCTCCATTTACTCTTACGTTCAATTTAGAGCCTATACCTAATGCTCAGTAGGTATGTTTTTAGACTGTGGAACCAGGAGATAAGACATGCAGACATGGGGAAAACATGTACAACACCTCTGGTTGTACCCAGCCATTGTACCACCATACTGCCTTCTGTTTATTTTCATTCAACCACCAACCAGGCTGAGAGAAGATTAAGAAAAGAAATGCTGAGAGCAGTACCTCGCTTAGGCAAACTAATTTCTCCCCATCTTGAAAGCCCTCATGGTTTAGTTGACACAGTACATTGGAGTTTTAAATCAGTGAGGATCACCCATAAAACTGGACGCTTGCTATTTGTCAAGAACTAAAAACACTGAAACACTGAAAACAATCGATGCATTTCCTCTTTCACTTCAGGTTCAGCGGCGTTGCCTCGCAACATGGCCTTTTTAGCAAGTGATCGAGCGAAGGAACCACCTGACTCTCAGGATCTTACTTCCTATCTTTCCACCAGTCACATATAATCATATTTTCTACCATCATTAACATTATCACTGTCACCACTGTCATCGTCAATAACTTTGATTCCACTCTCACTTTATTCAGACATACACCTTATGCAGATAGCCAGAGTCACGAAAAAGCAGCATCCCTGCAGATACTCTGACATACGTTTTTAAATTAATATTTTTACGGAAGGCATCATTGAATAAAAATATAGGTAAGATATTTTGTCTTTTATACCTTGTGTCTCACAGCAGGAAGGTTCACATGTCGATTCAGGTAGGGGTCTTTCTTTGTGGAGTTTGCACGCTCTCCCTGTGTCTGGTGGGTTTCCCTCACCCACAGGCATACTCGGAGTTAGGTTACCAGGTCCCAGGAGAGGCAGACCACTGGACAAAGTCTAAACATTTTTGTCTTACAATTCATTTACAAACTCACATTATAAACACAAGGCCCAGGCTGTCAAATACCAGAGTAATACCGGAGTTACCCTTCACATCTATAAATCATGGGGAAAATGGCCCCATAAACGTTAACCTCTGTGAAAAACACAAAGTTGACAACAAGATGTGTGTCTCAAATTCATTTATTCTGAAAAATATATGATTTCGATGTCCATAGATTACAAATAAACTGTGAGGGATTTATGGTATGGAAACAATGGTTGCTGACACCAGTTTACTATATCCTGAGTCCTCAGTGATTCAAATAGGGTTTGCCAACTGTATTGGCAAACCCTGCGTTCTGAGAGCACTCCGCTATCAGAACGCAGGTTTACTCACAATTCCAAAAATCCATAGGAGCAGACTAGGAGCCAGAGCCTTCAGCTATCAGGCTCCTCTGCTGTGGAATCATCTTCCAGCTTCAATCAAGGAGGCAGACATCCTCACAATATTTAAGAGCAGACTTAAAACATTCCTCTTTGACAAAGCTTATAGTTAGGGCTGGTCGAGGTCCATCTTTGATCAGCTCTTAGTTAAGCTGCCATAGGCCTAGACTGTCGGGGGACATTTAGACCTTATCCTTCTCTTCCTCTGTCTCCTCTCCCTCCTTCCATCTACATCATATCATGATATCTGTGTCTTATTAATGCACTTTACTAATTCAACCTCTTCTCCAGAGTCTTTGTGCTCCACTGTTCCAGTACCAGGTGCAGCCACTGTCTGCTTTCCCTCCCTCCATCTACATCATTTCATTATATCTGTGTCTTATTAATGCACATTACTAATTCTCCCTCTTCTCCAGAGTCTTTGTGCTCCACTGTTCCAGTACCAGGTGCAGCTACTTCTATGGACCATCGACTGTGGTGGCAGCTGATCGTGGAGCGTGCTCTGGAGCTGCAGGACCTAGATTCAGCACCACACTCAACACACCACTACCACTATTATATTATATTATATTATATTATATTATATTATATTATATTATATTATATTATATTATATTATATTATATTATATTATATTATATTATATTATATTATATTATATTATATTATTCTACTTGTATAATTAATAATTATAAGTCATGTTGTTAATGTGTTGTGTACACGTGGCATCCATTGCATTTCTGTCCATCCCTGGGAGTAGGATCTCTCACATGAGTGTCTCCTGGAGGTTTCTGCGTTTTTTTTCCTCTGTTAAAAGGGTTTTTTTTGGCAGTTTTTCCTTGCCCTTGTTGAGGGTGTAGGTCAGAGGATGTCATACCCTGTACTCTTTGTTAAAGCCCTATGAGGCAAATTGCAATTTGTGAATATGGGCTATACAAATAAAATTTGATTGATTGATTGATTGATATTCAATCTTTTATTTTACTCAATATGTTTCGCATGTTTACAGAGCAATATAAGTTTACTCAGGACAGACCAGAATAGTAGCTAAAGACACATACATACAATGTGTATATATAAGACGTATATTCCCATCTGCTTTATCGCTGACAGCTATTGACTCTTGGCTGTGCTCACTCCACATCTAAGAGTTCTTCTGTGTAACCTTGATAGTCACCTGAGAACACAAACAAAAATAAGCTTTAATCTCAGCATGGCTGATTGGACTATCAGGCACAGTACGATGTTAAGTTTAGTTAATTTGATTTCTGAATTTTTGAAAGAAGTTATTTTAAACAACTTAATATTTCACAATATAATTTATGAAACACTGATCTTTGCATACCTATGGCCCATGCAACACCACACCAGTCAAGAACCAAACCAAACAAATTTAAAAGAACATGTGGCATTTATATTATTTCTTAGCATACTTTCAGTATCTGGTGTCATGTTTTTTAATAATTACCGTTTTGACTTCGGTGTAATTGTCCAGACCATACTCTCCAAGCTCTCTGCCATTGCCTGAAGCCTTGTAACCTCCAAATGGCGCCTGAGCCCCAAACACGTCATAACAGTTAATCCTGAGAAAAACGAACGAATGCACGCACGCACACAGAGGGAGAGAGAGAAAGTACTATTATCCTCCACATACGATCATAAATATACTATCATATTTCTCAATTAGCATGTAGTGGCTGTAGCTGTTTTTCCTCAAACACCCAGTACAGTATTATACCTCTTCCTGAAAATAGTACAGCAACGAGCACAGTGGATGGTTTAGACGTTATCTGCAATCTGTGTCATTTATTAGCTGCTGCTTGTCTGCTGCACAATTTTCTGCAGAGTAGAGAACCTGAATGTTTTTACCCATTTAATGTCTCTACACAAGAAAATACACAGGAGCTGTTGTTCTGAAACATTATGTCCATCCATAGATGTCCTGGTAAGCAACAAGAGCTTTAACAGCATTTTTTGTAAAATTTAAAACATATGTTTTAAAGTATATTGTCAGAATATTGTTATCAGGTAAGATTTTCTTTGGTCCATATCTCACAGCCCTACTGACTACTCATTAAACACAAGCATTGGTGGTTCAGTGGTGTTCTCGCCTGCCACGCAGGAGGCCCGGTCAGTGCAATTTTTTGTGATAGAGGAATTGTACTGATCCCTCTGCCACAGAAAGCCTGCAACATCCTGAAGGCACTATCTCACCCAGCTCATCACCTGTTCCAACTGCTCCTCTAGAGAGTCAGTACAGGACAATAAAAGATAAAACAAACAGACATATCCCACAGCAGTTGAGATAATAGACACTGAACAGTACGTCCCTTAACAAAACCAGTGTGATATCCACCTCTATATACTGTAATGACAATAAAGACTGTTTCTGAATCATTTTCTGATGTTCTGGATTTTAATGTTCTGCAATACATTTTTTCCAACTCCACCTAACGGGGTCACATGACCAAGACCGAAACAATAATGGTCAATAAAATTGAAGATAGTAATAGTTCAAATTGTAGATGTCTAGGTACACAAACAAAACCCTTGTAATAAAATATCTCAGTTATTCCTGTGAGTATGTAGAGACCAACCTACCAGACTGTGCCAGCACGGAGCCCATTGGAGATATAGTTGGCTTTATCTATGTCCTTAGTAAACACAGCTGCTGCTAAACCATATTTAGTATCGTTAGCTCTTGTCACCACCTCCTCCAGTGTTTTAAACTTCAGGATCTGCATCACTGGACCAAAGATCTATAAGAGACAACAGGAAACAGCCGTAACAGCCTAACACGAGAAAGCCTTTCAAACCAAACAAATATTTACAACTTTTGGGTTCCCCTCTCGTTTTAAACACAATTAAAAAGTAACCACATGACTGTTCGTGATACTACTGTGATAGTAGTCACGTATAAATCAACGTATGAACACCGAGACACATAAAAACATTTCCTGTTCAACCTGTGAAAACATAGTGGGTAGAGGAGGTTAACTGAGTAAGTGGTTGTTGGCACGTTCCCATGTGTAAAAGAATGCAGCAGTGTGTTCCTGTTCACCTTTGAATAGATTTGGGTGTGTGGACACATCTGTACTAAAAGCTGTTCACTTGTATCTCAAGGAGATTGAATCGAACGCAACTGGATTTTTGGTTTTAGCCTTTTTGAAGACGTTTCACCTCTCATCCAAGTTCATGCTCGCTGACTAGGCTGGGACTAGTCCAACTAGCTGGTGTGGAGGTCCAACTATTTAACCTCTAAGAGGGCGGTCACATGGCCAAGTTCACAGGCCTGTTCACTTGTAATCTGATCTTTTAACAATGCAACAGGTTTTTCTGCTTTTCAATTTAGGGATGACCTTCATACCAACTAGTATGATTCCTAGACCAAACTATAAGCTTCTGCTAGCCATGGCAGGCAGCCTTTCACTTTAAATACTTTATACTTTATTTTGTTGTAAGCTAAACAGCCAAAAGGTACCACTACCATATGATAACACTACCAGACGCATGAATGTTTTCAAGGAATAATGACACCAGAAAATGCATTTAGCAAATACAAATGCACATAAAATAATGATAATATTTAGTTAAGCTGCCATAGGCCTAGACTGTCGGGGGACATTTAGACCTTATCATTCTCTTCCTCTGTCTGCTTTCCCTCCTTCCATCAACATCATATCATTATATCTGTGTCTTATTAATGCACTTTACTAATTCACCCTCTTCTCCAGAGTCTTTGTGCCCCACTGTTCCAGTACCAGGTGCAGCCACTTCTATGGACCATCGACTGTGGTGGCAGCTGATCGTAGAACATGCTCTGGAGCTGCAGGACCTGGATTCAGCACCGCACTCAACGCACCACTACCACTATTATATTATATTATATTATATTATATTATATTATATTATATTATATTATATTATATTATATTATATTATATTATATTATATTATATTATATTATATTATATTATATTATATTATATTATATTATATTATATTATATTATATTATATTATTCTACTTGTATAATTAATAATTATAAGTCATGTTGTTAATGTGTTGTGTACACGTGGCATCCATTGCACTTCTGTCCATCCCTGGGAGTGGGATCCCTCACATGAGTGTCTCCTGGAGGTTTCTGCGTTTTTTTCCTCTGTTAAAAGGGATTTTTTTTGGCAGTTTTTCCTCGCCCTTGTTGAGGGTGTAGGTCAGAGGATGTCATACCCTGTACTCTTTGTTAAAGCCCTATGAGGCAAATTGCAATTTGTGAATATGGGCTATACAAATAAAATTTGATTGATTGATTGATTGATTGATTGATAATGTTTTAAATTTTAAGTACTACACTACCTCCTCCCTGGCAATGGTCATGTTGTCTTGGACATCTCCAAACACAGTCGGCTGGATGAAGTAGCCTCTGTCTGCAGCCACTCCACCTCCACACAGGAGCTTGGCTCCCTCTCTCTTCCCACTGCTGATGTAGCCCAGAATCTTGCTGAATTGCTCCTGATCAATCTGGGCAGGTTGTAACAAAAAAACTGCATTAGGTGTATACTCCTCAACACCTTGTAATGTTTATTTTTTAAATATTAATCACTATAAGGATCATACAAAAGGGACTACTTGCAGCGATGTGATGTGTCTACAGTTCCCTGGTCATGGTGTAAAGATAATATTTCACAATAGTATACGGATGTGTGTGTGTGTGTGTGTGTGTGTGTGTGTGTGTGTGTGTGTGTGTAGTGGGTTACCTGGGGCCCCTGCTCTGTCTTCAGGTCAAAAGGGTTCCCAACCACTCGTCTCTTTGCTCGCTCTACACTGCGCTCCACAAACTCATTATAGATATCTTCTTGGACATAGGTTCGAGAGCCAGCACAGCAACACTGGCCTTGGTTGAAAAACAAAGCAAAGTGGGACTGCTCCACTGCCTCTGCCACTGAATGAAGTGATGACAAAAAAAAAAACAAGCTTAACATTCATAGAGAAAATATTCCTGGGAAATAAAATACCGACACAAATTATGTAAATCATAATGCATTTTAGGACTTGTGTTTACAAAAAGCAAATGGTACAACATGAATATATGGAAGTTTAATAAGGAAATGATTATGATAATATGATAGTATGATAATTATTGTATATTCACCTACTAACTTCCCTTTAACGGGGAAAAAAACATAAGTTAGGAGTTGAAAGTAAATCTGCATTTTTAGCACTGTTTTTTGAGACTTTCTGCACACACCTTTTTAATGTACCTACATGTTTTAGAGATAAATTCCTCCCTCTCCCTTGAAGACTTACAACAGGTCAATGAATTCTGTACATATGTTCAAACAATTACAAACCTTTAGCCCCCACATTGAACTAGCTGTTTAAGAAGACCTGAATTGTCTGGTTAATAACTGTGCCACACAAACAAGAGTATATGACATCTCGTGGACAGAATACATACTGTTGGCATCAGACAAGATGATATTAGGGCTCTTTCCTCCCAACTCCAGAGTAACTTTTTTCAAGTTACTAGTGCCTGATGCCTGCTGTATTAAATGACCCACCTAATGTGAAAGACAAAAAAATTATGTAATTGATGGAGATGTTTGTAGGAAGAAAAAAATGACTCCCCAAAAACCTACCCAGAGCTTTTATATATTGTTTCTCTTTGGAACAGACAGACAGACAGACAATGTTGTCTCAATGACCAGTGCTTTACAAGTCACATACACACACACACACTTATACTGTATGTTGATAGACAATCACACATCCTTTTGGATGTCTTGGTATCTTCCGAGAGGGAACTGGACTTGCCTGAATTTCTAGAAGAGGTTTTACCTCTCCTCCAAGAGGGTTTTTTTTTCAGTTCTGACTGGAGGGATGCTGCAGGTTTTTAACATTATAGCCAGTAAAGAGTCACTGTATTAACAGAGAGAGGTACTTGGCCCTCTGATGTTTAGGTTACTGATTTTCACATGATTCAAGATGTACCTAAGGTGAATAATTGTGACCCCATTGGGCATCATTCTGACCTAAACTAAGGTACAACCAACCATCCAAAATGTCAGATGGTTTATTTCCAGGCCTGTGCTAGAACTTTCCAATTACTTTCATTAAACTTTCTTTTATCTATACAGAATGTTGCTGCCCTGTCAACAAAAAAAAAAAACAGGTCAAACCTCTGTTGATCCAGTGAAGGCCACCTTGTCAACATCCATGTGTCTAGCAATGGCAGCACCTGCTAATGACCCCATGCCAGGCAGGATATTCACAACCCCTTCAGGGAAACCTACCTGGAAAAACAGAATCAAAACACCATAGCTGAAGAATATGTTGTCATTATTACTGAGTATATCATCTCTTTTATGACACTGTGGTGGCATCAGCCATCTTTCATGGAGTGGTCTGCTGGGGGACCAGCATCTCAGCAGCTGACAGGAAGAGACTGGACTGACTAATAAAGGAATATCTTATCTTATCTTATCTTAAGCATTAAAACTAAGGACGTATACTGATGTGGTATTTACATCAAGACAGATGTTAATGTCAGGTCTGAACAGGGTTCAGACAGTAAATACTGTAGTCTGTTGTTGAATAAATAACCTACACACCTCATCCAGTTTAGCATGCTCAAAGTTTGAAGGAAAAGGAAGGAAAATAACCTTCATGATGCTCACAACTCAGCTGTATTTTATGCTAAAATATATGGCTGTACAATTCTGAAACAATAGCTACCAGACATTTTAACACACAGATGACTAGAGTGAAACTGAATACAAAACTGGAGTCTTATTATTTTGATTAATTAATTTTTCACATCCATAAAAAAGAGACAACTTCCTGTTGCTCAGGGTAGTATTTATGAGGAAAGAAGTACCTCTTTAATCAAACTGGCTACATAGAGTGCTGTGAGCGGTGTCTGCTCTGCCACTTTCATCACCACAGTGTTACCAGTTGCAAGAGCAGGGCCGAGTTTCCAGGCCTGCATCAACAGAGGGAAGTTCCACTGAAGGGAGAGGAGGAGACAGGAAAAAGAAAAAGAAAAAAACTGACATCAGTTAGTCCCTGCAGTGACAGGCTATTATACCCTTGGTGTGTGAAGGAGCAAGACCATAGGTTCTTCATTCCTGCTGCTGTCAGACTCTACAACCAACAATGTGTACAGTAGGTCACTACCACTCTCACTTATATCACCTGTGCACTATATCATACTTGCTCTGTGTGTTCTTATGGGTATACATTTTTTGTACCTGTGAGAATTATTTTTCAAAGGATCCTGTTTTTCTGCAGCATACTTTATTCAGAACATATTTGTCAGGTAGGTTCTAATGCAAATATAGTGCAAATTGTGTAGCCTTTTCAAATCCTGTTTTATGGGTGTTTGGAGTACAGGGGGTCCTCGAGTTACGACGGAGATCCGTTCCTGAGAATGTGTCACAACCGATTTTCGACGTAAGTCGGAACACACATTCATAGGTAAGGTAGTTACAAAGTTGTCCTTTAGATTTCTGATATCAACTGTGTAGACCCTGTGTTGTGAATAAACCTACGGTATTGCCACGATCCCGAACGCATCTGTGTCCGTGTGCATCTCCTTATCGGCTGCCATTGCACCCCCCCCCTCCCCGCCAGCCGGCCGGCCATTTCACATAAGTAAACACAGCTGTGGAGGTGCTGGAGAGCCGGCAGGCGCGCTGAGAGACAGAGAGAGCGCTCACCAACTAGTTCCCGTGCGACGTCTGTATGTATTTACGGGGCAAACCGCTTAAGCCGAAACAAGGAAGTTCACGGGAGATGTGTCGTAACCAAGAAAACAATGTAATTTGCGACCATCGTAACTCGAGGACCCCCTGTATCTGGTTTCGACAGTGTACCAATATGTACACAGCACAGAGCAGCCCAAACAGAATTCTCTCTTAACACTATAGCCTACCGGAATGATCTGTCCACAGACTCCAATGGGTTCATGTCTGGTGTAACAGAAGAAGTCTCCATCAATGGGAATGGTCTTTCCCTCCCACTTGTCAGCCCAGCCTGCATAGTACCTGAACACAACACACACATTTAAGTTTTTTTTTAAATCCAAAATTCAAAGCAAAGCCTTGAGCAACTACAGTATGAGTGTCAGTTAGTCACTAATATATAAGGCTTGCAGTTTTGCAACTTTTTTTGTAAACTGTATGTTTCCCAATCAAGACAGACAACTGTTGTTAGTGTTTGTTACCTGAGACATTTCACCACATTGGGCAGATCCACAGCATAGGAAATAGCGTATGGCTTCCCATTGTCAAGGGTCTCAAGTTCCTGTGGTAATAAAACATCAGTTTGGATATGTCCTGCACACAACTCTTGCACAGTAAATAGGCAATGGTAACAGATATTACATAAATTACATGACTTTTTTGGGGACACATTAAGGAAGATTCCTGCATGCGATCTTTGACTGTCAAAACAGCAATGACTTTTATACTATCCTAAATGGTAAATATCGCCCAACCCTACTTTATAAACCTTCATTACCAATGGTTTCTAGATTTTCTTGGATTTTGGAAAACACACACACACACACAAACACACACCAACACACACACACACACACAGTAGAAATTTAAGTACTGGTTAGACAGTATTTGAATTTTCCAATTGAGTTATCTCTGGGTTTATGAAAAATAAGCTAATTTTAAATTTTGCATTATAAGTATTACATGAGGGTTGCACAGAATGTTTGCACCTGTGAATATAGACGGTTGGATAACAACGGGATACAGATATGGGTAGATGTGTTTTTTAAAAATGCTTCCTGGTAGTTTTGTGTCATTTAAAAGCGACTCACAGCAAGATAGGCAGCATCCCTCTCAATGGCATCAGCCAATCGGTTCAGTAGCAAACCACGATGGGATGCATCCATTCGTCGCCATGGTGACCCCAACTTGAAGGCATTACTTGCTGCTATCACTGCTTTGTTTACATCTGCCTGGAAACATTATCACAAAATAACTGAATGAGTTTGAGAAACGGAAGCTCTTAAGCAGTATATTGCCCTTGATATTCTTGGTATCGGTATCAGTAAGTACTCGTACTCCGTATCAGGATACCACTAGTTAAGATTATGCAAAGTTTAGATAAAATTGACCAGGGATTATAGTTAAAACAATTCAATTGTATCTTCAATACAATTCTACTATCCTCTGTTGATTATTTTATCAATACAGTGAACCCTTGTTTATCGTGGGGGTTACGTTCCAAAAAGAACCCGTGATAGGCGAAATCCGCGAAGTAGTCAGCTTTATTTTTTACAATTATTATACATTACTATAGAACGAAACCAAAGATCAAAACCTGTTTTCAGGCCCAAGCATTTGTTTAAGAAATAAAAATAGAAGCGTTTTCTAACAAACAACTTTGATAGTTTTTAGAAATACTGTAAAATAATCATTTTAATAATCAACCTATGCGGTTGGACACATTGTGACTGACGCGTATTTCACAGTTCCTCTGACTGTGCCTCTTCGTGCTGACTCCGCTCCGCTGTAGCGTCTTTTTCTACTGAAGGCCGTGGTGCAGGTGTCTTTGTCGGTGCAGAACGTTTTGTCGACATTGTGGGTTTTGTCGTGGAGACAAAATGCAAACATGTAAATTTGCCAAGCTGAACGCATTCTGTACTGGACAGAGACGAGGCACGGAGGAGACTGATTGACATTGGCCTACAGTCCCTTAGCCAATCAGGAGACAGAATAAAAGTTAGCGAATGGGTAATTGATGCTGGTGGAAAGGTGAATCACTGTGGTGAGTCCGGTTAGAACTCAAAAAAAGACTCAGTTGCTGTAGTATGCCGATTTAATGACTTTAAACACTACAAACAAACTTTCTCCTATTTCTCTCCTTCCTGACTCCTCTGCTTGCGGGCGAGACGGTCGGGTCTAAGCTTCGCCCTTTAAAGTGTCTCCATCCCGAGCACAGCCTTTTCCACACAGAGCACAATGCGCGTGCATATACTGTCAAAAAAAAGCATAACAAACTGCACTAAAAAAATCCGTGGAACAGCGAAGCCGCAAAAGGTGAACAGCGTTATAGCGAGGGTTCACTGTATTTATCATTAACTTAACTACAGGGGGTCCTCGGGTTACAACGGAGATCCGTTCCTGAGAATGTGTCGTAACCGAATTTCGACGTAAGTCGGAACATACATTCATATGTAAGGTAGATACTAAGTTGTGCCACTAGATGTCGCTATAACACCACGCTAAAATAAGAGTTTACTATGGTGAATTGCCTTTTGTCCCTCTTGACACACCGTAGGGGTTGATATTGCGAGTGTAATGAGCATTTCCTTTAGATTTCTGATATCAACCTTGTAGACCCTGTGTTGTGAATAAACCTATGGTACTGCCACGATCCCGAACCCATCTGTGTCCGTGTGCATCTCCTTACTGCCTGCCGCTGCACCCCCCTCAAGACGTCCATTTCACATAAGTAAACACAACGCAGAGTAGCCTAGCTGTGGAGGTGTTGGAGAGCCGGCACCAACTAGTCCCCATACGGGGCAAACCGCTTAAGCCGAAACAAGGAAGTTCATGGGAGATGTGTCGTAACCACGAAAACGTTGTATCTCGAGACCGTCGTAACCCGAGGACCCCCTGTAAATCTGTTTATAACATGAAAATGAATATATGAGCAAGGTCATTGTGCTGTAAAACAATATTTTTCTTTCAAGTTGTTTGGTAACTTATTGAACATGCAATCCATGTGTGCAATATAACTTTTTTAATACTGTCATTTTAAAGTGTTTGTCTCGATGAGCCAACGATGACAGTCTAGCATAGCAGCTATAAGAAAAACACGCACTGATAGTTAAGTATGGTAGCTCTTTAAACCTGTTGACATCTAAAACAGACCCACCATTCTTGCAATTCCAACATAAGTCTACACACTACTGTCTGTACACTAAAACATGATCAACATGTGATAAGGCAACTGCATGCATCAGATCATATGCTCACCTCTTCAGCCTCTGCAACTTGACAGATAACTTCCCCAGTAGCTGGGTTGATGGTAGGGAACGTTTTGCCACTTGCTGCATCCTGCCACTGGTTGTTGATAAAAAGCTAACACATAAACAAACATAACATAAACACCATCATTAAATCTGACCAGAAAAAATGTTGTCCTGTGCGTGAGGAAAAATTGTGTGTCCTCTACTCTCTCTTAGCTCTCTGCTCAAGAGAGGGCAGACTCAGTCAGGTTTACTGATCTGGTCTATGTAGGTAGTTTTTTGAAGTACAGTACGTAGTTCAGGTCTAATAAGGGTTCAAAAATAATGAATGAATGGTGACAAGGCAATAGTTGCTAATGATAAAAAGAGAAGTGGATCAAAGTCCTTTGGGAGGCTCATTGTCTCTCTTTCCTCTCAGAGAGGAATGAAGAGCAAATAGATGGAGATAAACTCAGCTCATCTATATCAGTCCGTCAACCGCAGTGGCCAGTCTATACAAAGCCACCTGACAGTGTGAATCATCAAACCCCCCCCCCCCCCCCCCCCCCCCCGTCACCACATTGTAAACATATCTGCTCTGTGCAGAACTTTGGAACATGGCATCCATATTATTTCATACGGACAGACATTCTAATATTTCCTACTGCTGCTTCTTATGTCTACTTCGCTGCTCACATAGCCTCTGGCGCCTGGTTCCATGAACTAAATGAAATATGGATATTTACTGTTGATACTGTAAACAACATTAAACCGTACTGACACACACTTGTTGAATCACAGGTGGCCAGGATTCAACAACAACCCGCACACTTCCCGATACTTCCCCTGCTGTCCTACCTTGTTGTAGTGGACCTCCGGTTGGGTACTGGGTGCTGGAATGGCGGCAGAGTAATTGCACGCCAGCGGACGACTAAGCCCAGGAAGAGCCCGAGAAAACACGGTTCGCAGCATAGTGTTCGCCTCCGTGAAACTACGGCTTGACAAGACGATATGTGCTCAGGCCTCGGTGGCTAATAAGTAAACAGGCCAGGCACAGCGCGCTGCAGCTCGACCTCCGACTCCGCCCACATCCGCGACGTCATCATCACCCCAAGACGTATTCATGGTGGAACGCATCAGCGGTTTGTGCCACTGTTGTCGTGGTATCAACGTTCTGTGCAGTGGACTGTTAGACGTGTGTTGGTAGGCAGCAGGTAAACGTCTGGTAGCTGCCGTCTTGAAACATTTATGGAAGAAAAGAAAGAGATGATACCTGCTGTAGCATAATGCTGAGTGAAGAGTCTTTTTGTAGTTTTAGCTGAGAAGTGAAGAATCCCGGGGTTGTGTCCCTCAATGCTGTGGTAAGTCTTGACGTAAAAGGGGATATATTGAAAACTTACCATTTAAAACTTACAAAAATGTGGGTGTTGTGATGTGTGCAAGAGTCTTGGTTGATGGTAAGCTGTTAGTCGACACAACACAAATAACAAGGTTCTTAAGGCAAGACAACTGCAGTATGTGGGATAAGTGAAAACTGTGGGGCCCCAGCCAAGAAGTGTACTGGTGTACTGCAACCCAGTGTGGTTTGCCAGCTGCAGCGCTCCAGAGGGTCATCAACACAGCACAGAAGATCACCAGCTGTGTTCTCCCCTCCTTAGAGGAACTGTACAGATCTCGCTGACACAGAAAAGTCTGCAATATCCTGAAGGCCCTCGGGGAGTCGGTACATGACAAGAAAAGCTAAAACAAATAGACTGAAAAACAGCATATTCAAGGGCTGTTGAAATAATAAATGAATACTGAACGGTATACATATAAATATATGTTATACTGCTTCTGAATGGAGCTGCGTGCAATTTTGTTGTGTTTTTTGTGCAATGACAATAAATATTCTGATTCTGGTTAGATCTAGTAAGTGGGCTGATAACAGGTCTTCTCCACAGTGTCAGTATAAAAAGAGCAAGTTGAAAATCTTAGAATGAGTAACAGTACAATTAAAATGTAAAAAGAATGACAATATATGCTGAGAAAACCAATGCAAAACAACACTTCAACACAAAAAACATATTGTGGGTTTATGTAATGTGTTTTGTGCAAGGAACATGGACATATGGGTAAGATGTGCACACACAAAAGAACAAGGTGAGCAAGGTGTGGTGATGATGACTGTGCGAAATGTTGTAACTGTGGAAGTGAATACAGTGTAGCATATTGGGAATGTGGATGCAAGAGCAAGAAGCTGAAGTACAAAATAACTGATGAACACTGTAGCAAACCCATTTAGTTTTTGTGGTTGCTGTTTCTCGTTTTGTCCACCAGAGAGCAGCATGCAATGGTTGTAAGTTTATCTTCCAATAAAAAAACTACCGCGTACTATTTGCATCCGGTGTTGTGAATGCCGGAAGGCGACGTCATTTTAGACTGCGGAAAGAAAGCGTTAGTAAAACGGTAAAATCTTAAGGTAAAATAAATGAAAATAAGGCAACGAAACAGACACGGCAATGAAACGTCTAAGCCTGAGCATAAACTATGCTCTTTAGATCGCCTTTTTGGTGAATTGTCAGTGTTAAGTTTTCTGCTTGTTCTGCCATCTTAGGAGGGAAAAGTCAACACC
>JAFBJQ010001437.1:0-10806 GCA_016785345.1 Trinectes maculatus
TATATATATATATATATATATATATATAGTGCTCAGCATATACACCCTCTGTGAAAGCCAAGCACAGAGCACAAATTCAACTTCAATTTCCCACATCATGTTGTAATAAAACAACCCATCATCTGTGGTCCGTAGAAGCAACAGTAGTGTGGAGCTGCATCTCACAGATAGCTATGATCCGTCACTTTGGTGCTGTGACCCATTGGTCTGGAGTTGGCTGTTCACCCCGGCCTGGGACCATCTTGCTGGACGGCTTCTACCTTGCGCTTTCAAGTGGACAATGTATCTACCAGTGTATGATGTAACTGGTGCATGTTGTTGCTCAACCAGTCTCTTTGTGTTGTTGTATTCCTTTCTGTCCTTTTCTGTTGTTTTGTTTCATAATATTTCATCAAGTGGGATTTGAAAATTAGCTATATACAAGGGAATACTAGTACGCCTTTTAGTATTGGCAGAGGTAAGGGCAGGGGAACGGTGTTGCAGTTTGATAGTCTTGTTATTCAAGTGGGTGTTGTTCAAGTGATGGTGGGATGCGGTTTCTAGCTGAGGCCATTTCAGTCAGTGGAGACAGGGTTCCTTTTGGAGACACCACCCTGTACCTACACCAAGCACACAGGTTACTGCTACACTCACACAAAACTCTGTTTCACCTTCACCTGATGTAGTCAATCAGAGTGAGTGACATAATTAAACATGTTGGCCAGTAGCTGGCGGATACTATAGGTGCACGCCTCGGTTCAACACTCACATCGAGCACCCAACTGTGCATACTGCACGAGCTAACATGTCTACAAACAGTCTGGATCTGTCACATGACCAACTAGCGCCTCACAGGGCATTGAAAGAGCCTCCTTGATGTGACTCTAAACAAAAGAACTACACTGCCCCAGCCTGGAAGTGACATGTATGTTTATAAAGAATTGTACCTCCAAAGAGCTCACCATAACTTTCAGGTCAAGGATGTGGAGGTCATCAGGTCACGCCTTCAGCTGCATGTGATGTGGAAGTAGAGGTGTATGATCGTAAAATTATCGTTCCAATATTTGTGGTTCCCAGACAGACTGATGATATGAGCTTAGGCAGCAATGCCATAGAGACAATTATCCGACTGATGAGAAAGACTGACAGCTATTGGTGACTCATATCTGAGCCCAGTAGCGTCTCTGATGGAGACTGACATCACTTCTTCTCTCTTCTTTCCAACACGGAAAGGTGGAGAGGTGACACAGTGCCTGATAAGGTTGGCATGCTGAAATTGCAACGATGTGTGACACTGCAGCCACAAAGTGAACATCTCGTGTGGGGCAGGCTTTCTGCCTCAGCACCTATGTCAGTTGGCAGTACAGTGATTGCTGAACCAATCCAAGCGAGATGCAGAACCAGACAAGTCTTGGTTGGCAGGATTGTTACGCCTATGTGGGGCGACCGATGTCTGCCCATGGAAATCATCAACCCCACCAATGAGCCCATAGTGCTGAAGAGGAACACAAAACTGGCAGATCTGTTTCCCTGCGTTGCAGCTGAAGATTTGTCTCAACTTGACCACATCCAAGTTCACTCTCAATCCATGGCTGATGCTACGGCACCGAGGTCCAAGGAGGATGTCAGAAGAGCATTGGACGAGCTCAATCTTTTCACAACATAAGATGGACTGTGGAGAGGCAGTTGACTTTGTGCATAAGACATATCTAGTGGATGAGAAGCCATTCCGTTTGCCCTACCGCAGAGTGCCACCAAGCCACTATGAGAAGCTGAGAACAGCTCTCAATGAAATGAAGGAAAAAGGCATAATTCGTAAGTCCTCCAGCGGGTACGCATCACCCTTTGCACGGATTTCAGATGGCTCAATGCTAGGACAGTAAAGGATGCGCACCTGCTGCCTCATCAGGCTGATGCTCTCGCTGCACTGGGGGGGAAATGTCTTCTTTTCCACTATGGACCTCACCTCTGGCTTCTACAATGTGCTGACCACAAGAGGTATACTGCCTTCTCATCCCCATTTGGCTTGCATGAATACAACTGGATGCCTCAGGGTCTGTCCAACATTCATGCGCATAATGCTCTCAGTCTCTGGAGATGACAATTTCACCAGCCTCTTCTGCTACTTCAATGACCTTTTGGTCTTTGGGCCGAATGAGCAGACTTGATGGACAGCGATGGTGTCGCTCCCTCACGGAAGAAGATTCGGTCGTTCTTGAGGATGGTGCTTGTATTATCAGCATTTCATCGAAGATTGCTCCAAAAAGGCAAGGCCCCTTTTCAAGCTCCTCTTGGGACAAAAGATTGGGGGGAAAACCAGACCCGGACCAGGATGCATGTGAATAAGCGCTCTAGTCAAGTGAAGCTCTCAGAAGATGACTGGACGTCTGAGTGTCAGGATACATTTGACACTCTTAAACGTGATCTACTGCACAGTGTGACCCTAGCCCAACCGGACATCGAGAAGCTCTTCATTCTCACTGTAGACGCTTCATTTGATGTGATTGGAGCCGTTCTTTCTCAGCTTCAACATGGTGAGAACGTTGCAAGGCCGGTCGCCTTCGCCAGCAGAACACTGTCAAAATCCCAGTTGAACTACCCGGCTAACAGGCTAGAATTCCTTGCCTTAAAGTGGGCCATATGTGACAAGTTCTCCCATTGGCTGCATTTCACTGCATGGTCAGACAACAACCCTTTGACGTACATCCTAACGAAGCCCAGGTTGGATGCGCGTGAACATATGACTTTGACCTGAAATATGTCCCAGGGCCCAAGAAAACTGTCGCTGATGCCCTGAGCCGTGAACCCTTTGTCCGGTCCAGCATCAGCCATTATCTGGTGAAGGAGCCCTATCTGTCTTTGTTGGATGAGATCAATGGAGTTGTCATTGGGACAGTGCAAGATGCCTTCCACCTAACCACCAATCCACTGATGTGGATCTTAGTCCAGCAGAAGATACCTGTATACTGTCTGGAGGTGCTAATGGTGCGGAGGAGGTGTCAGCCGTGGTGGACACTCATTGCACTGGTGGTGTCTCCTGTCTGACCAGCGCATGCCCTTCCTCACTGCAGTTACCTCTCCCACAGCGAGTTGCACAACATGCAGCAACAAGATGCTACAGTGTGCAGGGCACTCTTTTATGTTCAGCGACATAAGAGGCCAAATGCACACGAAAGGGCAGCTGAGTCGAGCTGTGTACTCAAGCTGATGAAGCAGTGGAAGAGATTAAATGTGCGTAATGGGATTCTCTACAGAGTGAGGAGGGTCCGTCATATTAACAGGAAAATCTTACAGTTTGTCATACCCAAGTCTCTGAAACATCACATCCTGCGCGGTGTTCATGATGCAGCTGGCCACCAGGGCCGTTCAAGGACTCTCTCTATGGCCAGTGAGAGATTCTTCTGGACAGGCATGGGAAGGGATGTTATGATGCATGTGAAACACTGTCAGAGAGGCATTTTGGACACCAGAGACAGACCATTTCTCAAAGCTGGCGCTCGCCTTTCCTCGTAGGAACCAATCTGCAAAGCAAGTTTCCAGCTGCTTATGGGACAAGTTCTTGTGCATTTATGGCTTCCCCAAATGGATCCACTCTGACCAGCGAACTGACTTTAAAAGTAGGCTCATCAAAGATCTTGAGATGGCAAGTGTGCACAAGTCCCATGTAACTTCATATCACCCGGTGGGCAATGGTATCACAGAAAGGTGCAACAGAACATTTGATGACATGTTAAGGACTCTCCCTCCACAGTACAAGTCTAAGTGGCTGCAGATGCTCCGGATGTTTTGGTTATAATTGCACAGTGCACCAGACCACAGGCTTTGCACCATTTTACTTGATGTTTGGGCAGATCCCACGCTTGCCCATCAACATCATGTTCCATCATGCCTTGGGGAATGACAGCATTGTCAGCCACCATAAGTTTGTGAACCACCTGAGAAAGGATCTCTCTGAGGCCGCACAGATTGCTCAGCCGCGTGCCTATGGTGGGCAAGATCGTCACGTCAAAATCTACAATCACAAAGTCAAAGGGTTGCCATTGACTGTAGGCGACAGTGTGCTGCTAGCCAATCGGGGTGAGACAGGCAAGAGAAAGGTTGCAGACCGGTGGGATTCAACCCCCTTCGATATGGTGTCTGTGAAAGTTGGAGTTAACATGTACAGGATTGTCCACAAGGTTGTCCACAGAAACTTGCTGCTCCCAGTCGACTTCCTGATGTTCCCTGAGCAAGCTGGTTCCCAAGCAGTCTGTGGGGAGTCACAGTCAGCTGTGCCATGTGGAACTGGCTGGAGCTCTGTTGTGGATCATCAGGAGGATGCTCGATCTCGTACTATGAATTGGCTCATGCAGTCACCTGTCCAAGCTGAGGCTGGCAGTGAGAATGTTTTGGAAGGGAGTGTCATCGCTGTCACCTCACTTGTGCCTGCCCAGGAGACGGGGCAGTCAGAGAAGCTGCCGGACTGTGCTCCACAGGACTTTGACCATGACGACAGCTCACGTGCACACCCTATCTCATCATCAGTTTCAGTGCACCACACAGGACACTTGCCTACTGATGTACCTGTTGCCTTAAACCTCATTCCAGATGAGATTGATTTACACAAGCTGAACTAAAAGAGCAAAGGAATGTACAGGTTTATGAGATGTAGATAGCACCTCTGTTAGTCTGTGATAAGTACAGGGGGTCCTCGAGTTACGTCGGTCGCGAATTACGTTGTTTTCGTGGTTACAACACATCTCCTGTGCACTTCCTTGTTTCGGCTTAAGCGGTTTGCCCCGTAAATATGTACAGACTTCGCACGGGAACTCGTTGGTGAGCGCTCTCTCTGTCTCTCAGCGCGCCTGCCGGCTCTGCAGCTCCTCCACAGCTGTGTTTACTTATGTAAAATGGCTTATGTAAAACGTAACTTGAGGACCCCCTGCATAGGTTTTGGTGCCACTCTGTCCTTACACACTTCTTAAGGAGGAATTTTTGGCATTGACTGTTTCGTACATCACTGCTTGAAATCCACAACATTTTTTTTCTCCTTATATATGCTAGATCCATTTTTACTATGTATTTGTTTTGTTTGTTTTTTTGAATTTCTTTTACTTTTATATTGGAGGTTTGATCTATGTTGCCCCTGTTCAGCATAATTTAAGGGGGGTGTATGTGGCGGAGTAGAGCTATGGCTCTTAAATTATGGCAGAAAAAGGTGCAACACCGCCATCTACTGTCGCAGTGGTTGGTGTTGGTACTGCACAGAGAAAAGAGGACTACACTGTGGTAAGACGTCCTCTTGCATGATACGGGATTATTCATTATTTTCTTTAATGTTCCAGATGTTTATACTTTGTATTTTACCGTGTCATGACGTTTAGAGACTAGATGATGCTAAACTAGCTTAAATGGTTTCCCTCGTGTCAGGTGTTATACAGATTGTCCCGAGACTGTGATGCTTACTTTCCCTCACCACTGTGGTGCTGTATGCTGTGTTGCAGGTAATATGTGGTACAATTTTTTTATGTAACTTTTCATGATGTTTTTTTTTGTATACTGTGGCAGACACTCTGGTCTCTCACCCAGGAGGGTTATGGGTAAGGGGGCGTGGTTTTGGTCCTTGCTTTTTGGCGCTTTCCGCCATGTCTATTCATTCTGTTCTGTTGATTCACCTCACCTCGGAGTCTCTCCTCATTTGCCACACTACCAGTCTGTGAGATAAATGGCTCACATTTGTTATCTACGTCTGAATTTAATGTTAATGAGCTACTTGTGATTTTTATACTTACCTCATGGTAAATGTTGAATGTGTTCTTATAAGACATTTCATGTCACATAATGGTTATGTGGGGATTTTCCACTTGTGATTTATGGAATAACAATATACACTATACGATCACACTAGGATGTAATTTTTATTTTTATTTTATATGAACAGGTTTCGGTATTTCATTTTACTGTTAATTGATAGACAGAGAAAAGAGGACTCCAATGTGGTGTTATTTAGATTGTCGCGAGACTGTGACGTTAACTTTGCCTCACCACTGTGGTGCTGTATGCTGTGATCCGTAAATATGTGTGTGTGTGTGTGTGTGTGTATCTACAAATGACAAAATATTAAACAGTGGCGTACAAAATACTAATGTATACATTTTCATTAATTCCTTTTTTTAATCCTTTTTTAAAAACTTTTTTAAAATGAATTCCGTGGCTGGGTTTTCGATATCGGTGTTGGGCTCAGCAGTGGACTCAGTAACAGTAGCAGTGATCAACTGAATGAAGGACTGAAGGACTCATCTGCTTAAAGCCAGTCTGGCCTCAGCTGGAGTCACTACACAGCATTTAAGCCTTATGGGAACACAAACACACAAATGAGGAATTTTACTTTTTCCTCTGTGGTTCACAAAAAGGACACTGCACATATGTGAGAGAGACACAGAAAGAAACTCACACTCTTTTTTGTGTGTGTGTGTGGGGGGGGGCTTAACCGGGGGGGCTTAACCCTTACACCTTGACCCCATGTTTCAGATTATGTCCGTCATGCCACTGAACTCAAACACTTATTCATCAAATCATCATCCTCTCTGACTTCTCTTCTCTCTTCATCCATCCATCCATCCATCCAGCTGTGTGTCTGGTGCTCGGCTGTGTGATCTTCCCTAACGGCTGGGACGCTGAGGTCGTGCGGGACATGTGCGGAGAAGACACAGGCAGGTACAGTCTGGGCAGCTGCTCAGTGCGCTGGGCCTACATCCTTGCTATCATCGGCATCCTGGACGCCCTCATCCTCTCCTTCCTGGCCTTTGTGCTGGGGAACCGTCAGAGCGACTTCCAGCAGGAGGAGCTGAAGACTGAGAGAAAAGGTGGGAAGTGAAAAATGTTTCAAGACATTTTTAGTCAAAAGACAGGGGTGGGAAATAGCAAACTAGCACAATATATAATGTATATTATTTTTAACATTGTATGTCAGAAAGGCAAAAAATAAGGAAATGAATGTAAATCATGTGTATCATGAATCTATGATATATGAGAGTTTCACTTGTTGAATTGAATTACTGAAATGAGTGAACTTTACCACATTGTTCAAATGTATTGTGATGTAAAGGTGACCTAACCCCAGTCCAACCCACAGGTCAATTTATCTGTACAAAATATAGTCTTTAAGTCAGATACAAGAAAATACCGTTAAACAGATGGGCAACAACACTGTTATCTCTGAGTGGGAATAAATGAATCATTCTCATTTTGTCTTTTTTCCCAGACTTTTCCCAGTGTGTATTGAGGGTAAGTACGCTACCATTCATGATTGTTTGGTCATGTGGTTGTGAATGCATCTAAGTGAGTGTCCACAAAAACCTATTTAACCTAAGAAACCTAGCATGGACTGTTATGATTGGATGTTAGTACAGGTTTGACCACTAGGTGGCAGTACTATTTGATTTAGTCAACTTACCGTACATCATGACGGGGCAGAGTAAGACTGCATTAAGACATGTATGTGTGTTAAAACGTGTGATATAAAAACTACGATATAAACTAACAACGGCCTCATCCTTGGAACATAAACACGAACATGACATGGACCACAATGTTAGGACAGGAAACATGGGAACCATCACACACCTACACATGACTGACCTGAGCAGAAGGTTTCCTTGAAATTTAAAGCTATGTCATGTTGAAAAGAAGGGAAAAACCCAAACTGGAAACTATGGCCATGTTAATTACCCAGTGGAAAGAAACATGAGGAAACATAATACAGTAATTTTTATGATAATATTTCAGTTCCATATGCAGTCCATGTGTTTGCCTTCTTTGGCCCTGCAGCAATCAACAACCACTTTGTGTAGTTAGAAACAGTTGGAAGTTGCAGTTGCTGCAGCCAAACTGACACTGTGTTTTGTTTTGTTTTTTGCTCTGTTTTTACACTAGCTTGAAATCCGCGACAACAAGGAGGCAAGATTTGGAATCCAGCGCTTCCACTGAGAACCTAACTTCCTTCCTCTCCTCCTCCTCTTCATCCGCTCTCCTGCTTCTCTCTGATCCTCATCCTCTTCAGGTTAAGATGTGAAGACCAGTGACCAACAGTTTGTCAAATAGGTCTGAAGTGAAATCTGGGAACATCTGTAGACAAATACACCCAGAGATAAAATGAGACAATCAACTTTATCAGAGTCTTTGATAAACAAAAAACACACACAAGGTCACTGAGTAGAAAGAATATAATGCAGCGGAGGTCATGAGGGTCATTTCCATCTTTAAAATAAATAACATTAATATTTAAAATATCACTGGTGCTACTTCAAAAAAGTGTGATTTTGAGAAATCTCCCCTGAAACTACAAAAATTACACATGTATGCAAACGAGATGTTTCTATGGAAACCGGATACAAAGCGAGCATTTTAAGGCCTGTACACGTAACATCCCGATAACTGTGATCATAATCCACTCCACCTGGGTTATGTCTGTATGTCTGCCACCATGACCAGCTGTGCATGCCGCGTCTGGCCGAAGCTGTTCAGTCCAACGGTGGTATCAACAACAGGAACTTTCATGAGCACCCCACACACAAACTCAAACACGCAAACAACTCACTCTTTGGAAGTGACTAACGTTACAACAGAAACAACAAGAAATAAATCACAGAAACACATTTTTAAAGAGGGTCAGTCCTTCTTGAAGGCGTCAGGCAGATCAGGGGATTAATGTCCTGTCCTGCTACAGACAGTACAACAACCTGTCGAAACAATGTGGAATATAATGGTTGGCAACTACTTTTTTTTTAACGTTTAGGTGCATTACCACCAATTCACATTATGTTAGCGCACATTACACATAATTAGCATTTTCAATTTGGCATTTCCCCACATTAGGAAATAACATTATCATGTTATTTCAAAGCCGTTGAAGCGTACTGTCCAGGAAATGGTCATGTGTGACAGGCTTTAGTTTTCTCTTCAAAAAAGCATGATGAAACATGAAAATGATTATATTCTGTATTTTAAACGTTTGTTTCTTTCAAATGTACCACCTAACATATGTTCAGTTGTATGATAGTTAAAACATTTCAATCCATCATTACCAGTGTGTTGTTACACTACAGTGTAACAACTCATAGCACCTGCTTTATGCAGATTGTGTTTTTTTAGGAACGAAACATAAAAAAAAGGAAACCCACAAAATGAGAGAATGAAAGTGCTGAAGCCTTCTAGGCAACAAAAGCAGAGCAGAGCCAAACATTTCTAAATTTTTTAACTACGTTTTTATATTTATATGCTCAAAAAAGACAAAAAAAAGACTTCTCTCTAAACATTAAAGAATGTGATTCCATTTTTTTTCTTTTTTCTGGATCAAGAGCTAAATGTAAAGAGCTCCCCGAGGTGCAACTCAGGTCAGGATCTCTGGTTTACTCGTGCCAACAAACAGACAGATAAACAGACACGTGTGAGAAGGGAATCTCCCTGGTGGGGGTAGAACTGTGCTGCGCACTGGATCACAGTCAGTGATGAAGTTGTTTTGGACAGTGGCAGTGACTGTCCCACATACACGCCCTCGGTCACAGTGTCCACACTGGCCTCCCTGGCCTCACTTTCCTGTTCCATGTGTTCTGCTCCCACGCGCAGGGCTTTCTGCTGATGTTTCCACTGCTCTGCTGCTACAGGACAATGAAATCTTTCCTTCACACTCAGTGATGCTTCAGGATTTAGCCGTGGCTTCAGTTGCAAGAAGTGTTTTGTTTTATTTTGTGTTTAACACAATAAAAGTTTACACTGCTCGGCAGCATGTTGTATGGTTGACAGTTGGACTGGGCCTATTGTCTTTGTTGAACACTACTCAGCCATACACCATGGCTGTGTCCGAAATCGCCCCCTAACCCCTATATAGTGCACTATATAGTGAGCACGCCATTTTGTAGTGGTGTCTGAAAGCTTAGGGATCATAGCATGTCCACTATATAGTGCACTCAATGTATCCCACAATTCAACGCGAAATGTAGTATACATCCGATGGTCACTAACCGGACCAAGATATCCCATCATGCATTGCCAGAAATTCTCTGGGCTGCGCGGAAGTGAAAATAGCGGACGGACGGGAGGGAAATATACATAAATATTATAAAATATAACAAAATACGAAAACATAAAGTACAGGGAAGTGATCAAAAGCCTCTAATTTAATAAAAATGCAGTGGTAAACAAACAAGTATTTTGTGAGACGACAATAATGTGGTACGTTTTAATTGTGCGACAGCGATGACGTAATTACCGGCGCCGAGAGTAGTGTCCGAAAGTGTCCGAAAGATTTTTCTGTTGAGCTCACTATATAGTCCACTACATTTATTTCCCCTATATAGGGAGTAGGGAGTAGGGGTTAGGGGGCGATTTCGGACACAGCCCATGTGTCATTGTCCTGGTTACCTGGTTGTCCCCTGAATATTGTCTTAATGATGCTTATAATCAAAGCGATTCATTGTACTGTCAGAAACTAAGTTCCTATTCACACACAGTCTGTCACAGTCATATATATATATATACAGGGGGTCCTCGAGTTACGTCGGTCGCGAATTACGTTGTTTTCGTGGTTACGACACATCTCCCGTGAACTTCCTTGTTTCGGCTTAAACTTTCCTTGTTTGCCCCGTAAATATGTACAGACTTCACACGGAAACTAGTTGGTGAGCGCTCTCTCTGTCTCTCAGCGCGCCTGCCGGCTCTCCAGCACCTCCACAGCACAGCTAGGCTACTCTGCTTTGTGTTTACTTATGTGAAATGGACGGCTGGCGGGGGGGCAGCGGCAGCCGGTAAGGAGATGCACACGGACACAGATGCGTTCGGGATCGTGGC
>JAFBJQ010001437.1:11610-146678 GCA_016785345.1 Trinectes maculatus
TCTAATTTAATAAAAATGCAGTGGTAAACAAACAAGTATTTTGTGAGACGACAATAATGTGGTACGTTTTAATTGTGCAACAGCGATGACGTAATTACCTGCGCCCAGAGTAGTGTCCGAAAGATTTTTCTGTTGAGCTCACTACATAGTGCACTACATTTATTTCCCTATATAGGGAGTAGGGAGTAGGGGTTAGGGGGCGATTTTGGACACAGCCCATATGTCATTGTCCTAGTTACCTGGTTGTCCCCTGAATATTGTCTTAATGATGCTTATAATCAAAGCGATTCATTGTACTGTCAGAAACTAAGTTCCTATTCACACACAGTCTGTCACAGTCATATATATATATATATATACAGGGGGTCCTCGAGTTACGTCGGTCGCGAATTACGTTGTTTTCGTGGTTACGACACATCTCCCGCGAACTTCCTTGTTTCGGCTTAAGCAGTTTGCCCCGTAAATATGTACAGACTTCACACGGGAACTAGTTGGTGAGCGCTCTCTCTGCCGGCTCTCCAGCACCTCCACAGCACAGCTAGGCTGCTCTGCATTGTGTTTACTTATGTGAAATGGACGGCTGGCGGGGGGTGCAACGGCAGCCGGTAAGGAGATGCACACAGACACAGATGCGTTCGGGATCATGGCGATACCGTAGGTTTATTCACAACACAGGGTCTACACGGTTGATATCAGAAATCTAAAGGAAATTCTCATTACACTCGTGATCTCACGGGAGATGTGTCGTAACCACGAAAACGACGTAACTTGCGACCGTCGTAACTCGAGGACCCCCTGTGTGTGTGTGTGTGTGTATATATATATATATATATATATATATATATATTCATAATTTTGTGTTTTTAAACATCTTTGCAAAAGCATCTAAAATCAGAGACTCAAATCCTTTATGTAAAAAATAATGAGATTTACACACATGGGTTCTTGTTCACCTCCAGGATCATAGACCTTTGTGACCATTGACTCACTTTGGCCTGAAGGTTAACTCTCCTGGTTCCAGGAAGCATGGAACAGTTATTGAGGTCACTGTGAACACAAAGTTTTCATCATGGTTTGATTTCCCCTGATCTATACCTCACCTCAGGTTTTATCTTGGAGGTCTACAGAGAGGTATACCTGAACTTCACGGTTTGGGTTTTGGTTATGAATAATTCTTTAATTCTGAGATATTTGTTTTTGATTCTTATTAAGTTGCTGACAAAGATCTGCCTCTGTAGTCTGCGTCTGTTTTTATCAAATGTTTGTTCATATGTTCACTGTCAGCAGACAGTGTGACAAATGACGGGGAGCAGTACAGCTTTAGCTCATCATGTAAAATCTTGGACTAGAAAATGGGCTTTATGTATTCACAATTCACTAATTGATTCACAATTTGCTTTACTACATAACATATAGTTAATATTAATTATAGTTTATTATATGGAGACTGGCTGTGAGTCAGTGAGATAAACTGTTGATAGAAAATGCCAGGGAGTCTGCTGGAGGAGTCAGGAGAGCTGGGGGGCGGCTGTGGGCCCTTGGTGATGTTTTGATCCACTGCATGTGGGACTGTGTCTCCGACTTTTGTGTCAGAGCTGCTCTTATTAAACAGATGAGAAAGAACTTCACACACTCATGTTAGTTTGTTTTTTAACAGCTGCAGCCAACAGGAGGATTTTCACGAGGAATATGATCACACCCAGCTCCTCATTTCCTCCATAAAAGATTATGCAAGTTGGTACCTTGGATGCACCTTGAATATATATGTGAGCCACCAGAAACACATGCCTGCATTTATTCTGACAAGGAGAGTCATGTCATCTCCAGCGAACGTCTCTGTCACGATGTGCTCATACCATTAGTCAACTGCTGCTCAATGCTGCCCTCTTGTGGATAGAACAAAACACATGCTCCAGTTTGAACACTTAACTAAAAACAAAACTGATTTGAAAAAAAGAATGACGAAACCCACTGTATCTTTGAGTCTGCATCCTCATCTCACTATTAACTTCTTGGAACAAATTCTCGGATGTTATTGCTTACAGATGTGTACAGAAGTGACAGCCTCAAATCAGACATCACAATGGTAGTTTCAAAATACATTACCATCATGATTATTTTATTATCAAAAGGCATTACATCTCTTGCTTCTTAAATCTTTTGGAGGGGAACAATTGAAATAGTTACTACTTTTATCTGTGTAAAAAATAAAACAAAACCAACAGAATGATCTTTACAAAAACAAAAGAGAGAAAATGCAGTGTCTGATTTTTGGAGAAACCCAGGAAACGACCCAATGATTAGCTTGCAACCATTTGACAGAGTTGGTCACTCACACCCTAAAAACAAACACCATGCGATAAATTCAGTGTACTACATTTTCTCCATACAAGTCTATATCACATTTCTTTCTATACAATTAAACACAATCATACATATTGTCCTATTGTGTCTTAGGGTGTATTTCTTTCATTTTAAGGTGCTGGTTAATTTTGGGTAACAACTTGTTTTCTGTCAAACATTCATGTAATTTGAGTACCCTTCTGTATATTGGCGAGGGGAGGGGGGAGTCAGTTGCTGTAGTAGCAGATGGGGTTCAGTCTGATGACTGGATCCTCTGTCCTTTGAAATCTTCCACACAAGCGCTTCAAAAACAAAGTCTCGTAGGAGAGCACGACTCCTGCCGTCAGCCTAACACCACTTTGAGGAGAGTCGGTCTGAGGGTCAAAGTTACGAGGACAAAAAATACAGCATTCTGTAGAAAGCAAAGCAGCTCTCACAGGAGAACATAGCAGCTTTTTTTAATCTGGGTTGTACAAACAATCCAAATACTCCGTCAGAGATTCCTTAACCCAGTTTTCCTCCGTGTCACACGGAATGCAATGGATTGGTCAGAGAATAAAACGTATATGTATATTCTTTAAAAATCCTGCAGGATAGAAAAAAAGAAAACAACATTTTAGCTTTAAAATATAGTTGAATTATTTATATCCTGTGTTCCATCAGTGTAACAATGATCAGTATGAATTTGGAGAAAAAGAATGCAAATTTAAACTGATATGACAAGATGAACGCAGCCTTAGTGGAGAACATAACTGGATTTAAAATTTATTTGGAAAAAAACAAAACAAAACAAAAAAAAACAGAATGTAGCACCATGAATCTTAAGATCTGTACACCTCAAGTACAGGATCAGAAGTCTACAGTGGAGTAGTTCTACAGTGAAATCAAACAGTCCAGTGGGGATGAGAGAACAGAAGACACTAAAATAACGGAACAATGGAACAGACAGAACCATTCAGAACAAGGTTCTGTTTCTGTGTTTAATGAGAGAACATGGTAATCTAATGGAATGACCCTATAGTAGGAAACGCCCCTCCTCCCATCCTCTCAACGCATCTCTAGAAAGGATGATTAACACATTGCCTTAGTTTGCATCATTCCCCCCTTTCCAAACACTTAATATCTGTGAAACAGACTCATATATATGCATTTCAGCATTTCTCCAACCTGGTTGCCATGACGACAGACACAGCTTCTGATAACTTTATACAGACATTTGTGTGAATGTTAGAGAGCTTGTTTGAACAGTCCGGAACATCAGGGAGCACAGGAAAATTTTAAGTTACAAGTGATTTCTTGTTTTTTTTTGTATGTGTCATTCAAATCACCTTTTCCATTGATTCCATAATGATCCAAAGTCAATAATTAGCTTGGTGCAGAATGTGTTGTATTCTGAAAATAAATGAAAGAAAAGACAGAAAATAAGAAAACGAGAAATCAGTGAAGAAGTCCTTGCTCGTCTCGGGTCTGTACATTTACCCTCCTCAAACTCCCTGAGCCCCATTTCACCACAGCTTTAGGGTTTGAGGGGGTACATAGCTTCATACACACTAACACCCACACATACACGTGCGTGCATGCACGCGCGCGCACACACACAGAAAAACACGCTTAGACAAAGTCCTAAAAGCTTCCTGACTGTGTCCTTACACCAGGTCCCTGGAACTGGCTGAGGCTTGTCCCTCGCTGCGGGTAGTTTGTCGGTCCTGAGGCCGATAGCAGCCTGGAGCTGGTCTGCAGGCTTGCCTGACCCGGGCTGCAAGACACCTGCTGCTGACTCCCTCTGGAGGCCAGTGTGCCCGAGTCTATTTTAGTCTGCCCATGAGCCCTGGGTCCTGGGGTAGGAGCCCCTGCCAGGTTACCGCTGTTCAGAAAACTCGCTTTTAAGTGGCTGCCACTGTAGCCGTGGCCTCTGTCCATGTTACTGCTGGCACTCTGCTGGTGTAGAGACCCCACTGGCAGCCTGGAGTCTGAGGACGAGGTGGGGGAGTGACTGGGGTAGGAGGAAGGGGGTTGGTCCTGGGTCAGTACAGGATGAGAGGAGTGGCGCCCATACAAGCTCTGGCCTGATGAAGGACTGTAGGAACCCCGGAATGGAGAGGTGGAGGTCTGCTGGCGAAGTGACGGGCTGTCAGTCTGCCGGTGGCTATCTGCTGACTGAACACACAGAGACACACAGACAAGCATATAGAGTACTCAGTGATAAAGACACATTTTATGGCTTCTTTTGTTTAATGTGGAAAAGACAATTCCCATAGTAAAGGAAAGTGTTAATGCTATTGGATAAATGTCAAAATCGAGACTGATTTACACATTGAATGAAAATATATCATGTCCTTCTAAGAGTGGAGGTGTAACAGTGTGGATAAAAAAAAAAACAGTGATTAGTTTAGGATAATAAAGCTTTGATGAATGGTTTTTTAAGGAAATACAACTGCATTTGAATGTTTCTGTTAATGTTATAGGCCTGAAATTGTTAATTGTTTCCATATAATCATAATTCAACACAGCATTCAAAATACGATCATACACTAACCTTATTGTAATACTGTTGAATTGAGTCCTGAAAATAATCAGCAAATCTTCTCACAATCTAACAGTCCCACATACTGGTGATTGCATATACAGTGTGTATGGGATACCTGGAGTGAGTACACAGAGGGACTGTATCTATGTGGACTCTTCATTGGGGAAGCCATGGACACTGCCTGCATCTCATATTGATCCGCATCTAAAAACAAGAACACCTGGATCAACTCCAGCACCAGCAACATTTAATTTACATGTACATGCATGTATGTATGTGGAGTATGTATGTATGTAGAGTATGCATGTATGCACATATGTATGTATGTATGTATGTACAGGATGTATGTATGGATCTATTGATAGATAGGTACACTGATGGAGAGAATCAGTGTGCAGGTATCCCTGATGTCTTCATACCAAATTCCTTCTCTGCAGAGCTGTCACTCCTCTTATAAATTTGCTCCATCTTCATATTCCTTAACACTCGCTCAAGAGCACCCTGTCCTTCCCTTAGACGTTCAACTGTAGTGGGAACCATCCTTTAAAAAAACAACAACAAAAACACCCAAATTCAAAGGTCGCTTGCCACTCGTCTCTGATCAGGTCAACAGGTTATATGACATGCACTGGAAGGTCTATAAATTTACATCACTCTCACCACTGGTTGTTGGTGTCCTGGCGCCTGGGCTGTGTCGACAGACCCTGGTGGTCTGGAGGACTGACCGCCTCTATCTGTGGGACAGGGTTGGTGTGTGCTGAAGAAGGGAAGGAGCTATGCTGTGAGGCCCGTGGTTGCATCTGCTGAAAGGCATGAGCGTGATGGGAGTCCTGGCTAAAATGTGATCCAGGCCGAGAGGAGTTGCCACTCAGGGAGGCGTTGCCGCTCAGGGAGGAGCTGCTGATGGCGGGATCTGCATCACGACCACTGCTCTGCTTCCTTTTACGGTATTCCAGCAAGGAGACCTGGGGTAGCATAGTAAGGAGAGGTGGTTTTTAACACCTACTTGCTACTGTCATTCACTTTAATGCTGGGCCGCTCACTGAATCACACCATTCTTATTGATGGGCTGACCACATGCACCACACCAGTCTGGACTCACCTGAAAACAGTATTTACCACAAATTAATGCAACAAAAAGAAAAAAATACCATAATCACCATGGAAATTGCCTCTGTGATGAAAATGACATGAATTTTTTGTTTGGTTCCATTCCATGAACATACTTCAGTCATGATAGGAACTCAAGTACAACATGATGGAGATCACTTTACACGTCACTGAATGCTTGGTTAGTAACAACAGCATCTTAGGCTTTGACAAAAGAGCAGGCAACTTTAAATGCACCACATCATGATGCAACCACGCTGAAAACAATACGAAACAGAGACTGATCACACGCACAACATATAAGCAAAACTCTACTCAGTGAGAATGAAAGTACTGTTCTCAGCTTTAATGTTGACATGACACAGGAAAAGCTTGGGAAGACGGGGGGTTATTCGTGAAAGAGGCAGGGAGCGAGATGACGACCACACCCTCATATATGGATATGAATGGCTCTTTGTCTTAATCTGTACAACTACACAGTGGTGGACAATGGATTTCCCACCAAGACCCAAATATCAATGGCACACACCTGTGTTTTTAAAAACCCAAAGTTTTATGTCAAGATGTCTGATTGTTGGCTCTTTTACTGCCTTAAGTCATCAGTCATCATATTTTTTTGTTAGGGGGGAAAAGACAAATGATAAAATAATATCCATCACAGTTTGTAGACCATCGTTTTGTGTTTCGTTGTAGCTGTGTACAGTCACTTTCCCTTTTTTGTATTTTGGCCCTCCAATAGATTTATTCTTTCCTCTGATTCTGCCTTTAACACTAAAAACACTAAGCCGATTAACATGTTAACAGCGTGCATCAATAGTTTGGATTGATAACCAGTATTGTTGTATTGTTGTAATATTGTACTATGTGATATTAATAGTGAACGCGATGGATGGAGGGCTGGTAATGGTATCTTTAAAAGCTCCACAAGGCACCTGTGGGAGAGCAGGATCTGAGGGAAAGTTTCACATGATTGTATTTTAAATGTATTAATCATTAGAAGTCATTTCAATTACATTCAAGAACAGTCCCTTATGAGAAATCTGTCTTGGGCTCAACCTCACATCTTAGGACCACCTTATAGAAATCTAAGCCAGTCAGGACAGAGGAATCCCATTACGCGAGCCTCAGGACTATCCCATGATGCTTTGCAATACTGTGTTTTTTTTGTTGTAAACCACACTGGTAAATTCAGCATTTTTTACAGTGGAGCTGGACAAACCATTGATCACAGTTAGGAAAGAGCCATGGATGAGATGAAGCAGACACATGGGCTTCCACTTATCATGAACCATCAGCCTTGTGTTGGAAGCAAATGATGAAACTTTTACACACTTCAATGAATTTGACTGCAATGGCATAAAAATAGAAAACTCCTGCTCAAAGCTATGTCTATATGAGTCAGTTTGGAGGAGGGGAGGGACAAGTGGGGTGGGTTGTTGTATGCAGATGCAAAGAAACAATATTTACATGCACACTTCTAAAGATGTAGTTGTAGGGAGTATATTCACCATATTTTGTACTGGCTTGTATTCACTTCTTACAGCTATAGCCTGGTAATCTGGCTTCCCTGTCAGCAGACTAATGGTATGCTGGTTGGCCCTCTGCCTTGGAAGAAAAGTGGAAGAGAGACTTGGCAGAAAGTGTCAACTAACAGTGGGGGGTAGGAAGGAAACTGAGGGAGAGGGAAGGTCAAAGCTACAGAGTGGAAATAATTTCAGACACACATAGAAAATGCTTCTTTTACATGCCTGCTGCTTTTAGATTTGTCCACCTGACGCATGGGGGCCCACTGATAGATTTAAGACTATGTCAATGGGTAAAAGTGCACATCATGATGTTTGGCTTCTGAGTTTGCACATATCACACTCAAAAGCATTCATTCTTCTCATTCTTAAAAACCCTCTCCTGATTTCCAAAAAAAATACCATACAAAAACTGTGTTCATATTGTTAGCAGCATTAGAATTCAGAGAACTTGCCTTCCTCTTTTGTGGTGGGTTGCTGGTGTGGGGGGGTGTTCCACTGTCTGGGTAACTTCCCCCATAATGAGGCTCACCGTAGGGTGACATGGACCCCAGGCCCATATCCCCTACCAGCCCCATGCCACTTATGGAACTGTGGAAGGACTCTGCTGGGGAAAAGCCTCCTTCTGACAGGGATTGGCGACAGTCATTGGCCACAGGGTTCCCCAAGTTTGCATTGAGGGGCGAGCATGTGTATATGAGGTTGAACTCTGTCCTGAAGGCCTGCTCCCTGTTTTGTGGGGTTAGGTCTGAGGAAGTACAGGACACTTGGTTTAGGGAGCTGGTCCCCACAGAGGACGGACAGTGGAAATCTGGGCCTGAGGTGCATCCAGGAAGGGACAGACCCTCTGAGGTCATGGGCACAGGACTCTCCAAGCTGGAGTGGTGTGAAAAGTCAGGGAACTGCGAACGGGGGATGTCAAAGTCTGTCTGAAGACACGGCTGAAAGAGAAGACAAAATGAATCAGACAAATCAGTAACAATTTAGTAATAAACAGCACTGGACCGTTTGCATTAGGAGTTTGTGGCAGAATAATGGGAGGATACCTCGGGGGAGATGGACTCTGGCCGATGAACAGGAGATGTTTCAGGAGATGATATGTTCTAGAAAGAAAGATAAAGACAATTAGATCATGTGGTGTGTCACCACAAAACAATCCAAAACAATCTGTGTCTAAAACAGTTTTATTAATGCAGTGGTTTATTGACAGTGATTATTGCTGTAATTCTCAAAATTGAACAGCACAGGTTATAATGATTCAATTGTATTGTATCTTATTACTTCATGTAGACACATCCTAAGGATTTTCATGTGGGATACTATTACAATTGTGTGTCACAGATCTGTTATAGAATCTGTTATTTGACCTCTGAAGAATGTGTCTGTGTGTGCACTTACTTCAAACTGCAATGGTGTGTTGCAGCGGCTTGTGGGCAGTGAGGGCATGGGTGAGTAGGCCAGGCCATTGGTCAGCAAGGAGACACAGGGGGTGCGAAGTAGCGGGTGGAGGGAGTCCTCTGGGAGTGGTGGTGTGATTGGTGATAATGGGCGAAGGAGGCTGTCTGGGGGTGCTGGTGTTGTCGTATACTTGGAAAGGCGCTTTTTAAACGGAGCACTAACTTCTGTGATTTTAAAGAAAATGAATATTTTTTAAAAATACAGTTATAACAGTTTATTAATTAAAGTGTTTTTATCTGGATTGCAGCTACATATAATTGGCATCCATCATTTTTTTAGCACGACTGAATTGTTAAATATGAACATCTCCTGATGTGAAACATGCCGCGCAAACAAAGAGCTGAGAAGAAAGAGCTGTTGAGTTGCATAATGCAGAACTGTGTTATTAAGTAATCACAAAGAGTTGTGAAGCAGTAATTTGTTAATGGCTGATGAATGCCCCCTAACTATCCACGGCATATGATATAATTTATTGTCTTTTCTAACTTTGATGACTTCATAAAACAGAGATGTTTTGTGATGTAGGTTAGGTATGTACGTACCACTGGAAAGGGGGTTGGGGGTGGATCTGCTACTTGTACTTTGCTGGGAGGAGGTGGACTCTGTGCCGTCCTCCATACTGGCTGAACAGCTTTCATCTTCCACCTGCTTTATCCATCTCTGCATCAAAATAATAGAAACGTCTAGTTAAAAATAAACAATAACATATTTGTTTGAACTAAATAAGCTTATTTAGGACCTATATTATGAAAAGGTAATTTAACTTAACACACTCTCTCTGAAAGTCTTAAAAGTTTTAACTAAAGACATGCTTGGGTGACATACATATATTACAATAGACTACCTGAAAGTCTTGTGTATTAATTGTTGTGTCTTTGTGGAACAGCATATCTGTAAACCACAAGAACTGACTCTGTTTCAGACATTTTAAAACTTTTTTGCTCTAAAGCCCTTAATTTATGGTCTAAACATACAAATTGGCTTAACGGCAGCCCTTAATGCAAATCATTGCATCTTGAATAACTTCACCCAGTCTCATATTTATATATCTTAGAAAACAACAGTTGTACCGTACCTTTTTGTAGCAGCCATAAGTGCCATCCATTTGGAGTGGGCGGGGCCTGCGTCTCTCTGGGTTGAATGGGGAGCCAAAGCGGACGTAGTGTCTAGGTGTGGTGCAAATAAGTGATGAGTGGGAGAGGCCTGGCAGCATGTTGAGGGTGGTGGCTAGCACAGTGGGGTCAGTGGTTATCCGCAGTGGGCGCTCAACAAGCACCTCATGCTGGACCTTCTCCCCTCCAGGGATCTTGTCATTCAGCCACTCTGTCACAAGGTACTAAGTAAACAAAACAATAAATATGATGAGGAAATTCTGATTTGACCAAAGAAAATGAATCCAACAAATCATTTCTAAAATTCCAAAATTCACTTACCTTCTTGGTTTTGGGGTAGCGCAAGTTGCCCCTGTTTATGCAATTCAGGCCCTGGCCATCTCCATCTAAGAGATGACCCCCGAGACCGCTCTCTCCATGTTCGGCACCATATGGACCCTGAGACCCCTCCTCATCAAGAGCAGCCCCCGGCTCAGTTGAGGACGGCAGTGCTGCCAATGCTGCAGCCGCAGCAGCTGCTGCCTGCTGAGCAAGGGCTTGGCGCTGTCGCCGGGCCCGCTGTGACGAGCTTGAACGGTAGCGAGATATCCGGCTTTTGGGTCGAGGTTTGGTAGGTCGTGCAGGTTTAGGGGGAGCAACTGGGGTAGTGGGGAACGGTAATGAGGTCTTTTCTTCAGCAGATGGTGGTTCCTGAAACAAAACATGAAATAGATGCAACACAAAACACAGAAAATTAACAGATAAAGATTAAATTAATTGTTTACTCCTACTGACCAGGACATAGGTGGTACGTCGTGTGCTGACCCCTACTCCTGTGCTGTGGTTTATGGGGGTATTTGCTGTTGAATTTCCTGCCCCATCGTCAGTTTCCATACCCTCCTCCTTGACCTCTGCGCCCACTCTCCTCCGCCTCTTTTCCAAGCTGTTAAATGTCTACATGAACAGGCAGAGCCAGGAGTTGCATTACAAAAGGTAGTTATTTGAAACATTTTTATTTTGTATGACTAATTTATTGTGGAGACACAGAAAACAGTAAAAATGACATACTCTTTTACTGGAGATGGTGATTCCATTTTCATTTACCTCTCCATCCTCTCCCTCTTCCACCTTCACCTCGTCCAGCAGTCGCTCCTAATTTCACACGGCAGCACAAGAGGATAATATCTTACCCAACAACGACTATCAGCAATATGTGGCAACTGAAAACTATTTTTTTTTGATATTGTTCCTAATTTTGGCAGAATCTCCTCACAAAGTCAGCTCACTGACAACATGCAAGTGCAATGAAACCACTTGTGATCTTGCGTAATATCTTTTTATAACAATATAATGTGACATTAGAAGAATATGTGCAATAACAATGCTAACTGTTCAGGTACCAGAAAAGAATTTCCTTTCCTTGATAGTTTTTCCTATTCTATTAAATTTATATGATTTTATTTTTTATACTGTCACTTTACCTTGCTTTTTTTCACTAGAGGGACCTCAGAAACAGAATTTCATTCCTGATGTGTTTTATCATGGGAGGAATAACCATAAAGCTTTTAAATCCTTTGAAACTTAGAGGAGGATCTCTTTACACACCTCTGCGTCACTTATCCCTTGTATTTCTTTTGACTCCTGGTTCTCATCGAGGGTCTGGTTGCTTTCATTGGTCAGGCAACCCTCCATTTCCCTCCTCCGGGCTTTTCTCTGCCGTGTCTCAGCACCAACAAGAGGAGAGGGAGGCAGCAAGGGGGAGGGACTCGGGAAGCTCTCCCTGGAGCTCAGGTTGTGCTTCTGTACTGGGCAGTTCTGGTTGCCCTTATGGCACGCACAGTCCACTTTGTAATTACTGGTGGTTTGTTACCAAGAAAAAAAAGTGAAGACCACAGAAAATGCAGAACAGACACAAGCCATTTTTTTTCAAACAAAATTAAAGCTACCCAAGGTTCTAACATTATCCAAATGTCCCCAGATAGGACCATTACCACTTGGTCTTGTTGTTTGGCTGGAGGGATTTGATCTATGTTGTTTTTATTAGGCTGATTCAAACCAGGTGAAAAATGAAGATATGTGGCATTAGGATCAGTACTTACCAGCTATTGAACTCGTAGTCAAATCCAATGGTAACCTCAGCATCCTTTGTGATTTGACTGAGAGCGTAGATGCAAAGATGGATCATACCCTCAGATATCATATGCCGAACCTGTGGAAGCCAACAGATGTAAAAGATCCATGCCAAACAAAACTCTATTCACACTTGAAATGTTTTCTCCACAAGTGATATGCACTTTAACTAAAGAAAAGCTTCATGGCTGACCTCAGCATTGGGTGTACAGGACCGCCTGATGAAGCGTGCGTCATTTCCAAAGGTCCGTGCATCAACACACATGTCAACATCGTTAAATTTTGAGTAAAACAGCACAAAAGGGTAGGGTCTGGAAAAACATGAGGACATTGGTATCACAAACAGAAACTGTTTCATTTGTCCCAAAAGTGAAAAGCAATGGACTTCATGGCTAAAGACAGCTGGATACAGTCTCAATACTACACATTTTATGGCCAATTACATACATGACCTCTTACTTTTTAAAGAAGTGCCCATTGACTTCAAACTGTTGTTTGAGCATGACCTTTCCCCGATATTCAATGATGAGCGTGTCTGGTTCCAAGGTCTTGGCTGCTCGAAGGATCTTCCTGTGTTTCTGCACCCGTGTTACCCGCCCCAACTGGAGCTTAAAAAGACAATCACAAATCATTGCTTTGCAACAGCAAGGAAAATTTTAATATATCATGACAATACAACAGAGTAATGCCTGATAATTTACCATACAGTGTGATCATGCTAAACACACTTATTTATCCAATGGATTTGTCAGGAAAGCACTAACTTGCACTGTTTGAATTTCTACCAGTCAGAAAAAATGTGTTTACAGTGGGTTATTTTGGGCTTAATTTAACTATTCAAATTATGTTATACAATTACGTGCATACATTGACGTGTTAACATTTTTAGTAGGGCTGCAACGGTTCGTCAACGAGGTTGACTATTAAATGTGGTCGACCAGAAATTTTGTGGTCGTCTAGTCGTATACAGGGGGTCCTCAAGTTACATCGGAGATGCGTTCCTGAGAATGTGTCGAAACCGAATTTCGATGCAAGTCGGACCATACATTCATTGTGCCATTGTGCATACATTGTGCCACCAGATGTCGCTATAACACCACGCTAAAATAAGAGTTTATTATGGTGAATTGCCTTTTTTGTCCCTCTTGACACACCGTATGGGTTGAGATTACGAGTGTAATGAGCATTTCCTTTTGATTTCTGTTATCAACTGTGTAGACCCTGTGCTGTGAATAAACCTACGGTATCGCCACGATCCCGAACGCATCTGTGTCCGTGTGCATCTCCTTACCGGCTGCCGCTGCCTACCGCTCTCAGTATAAAGTAACAATAGCTAGGCTACTTTAAGGCCCCTTTCTTAAAACGTAAATTTCGTTTACACGTACCAGGATATCCAAAGCCGACGACGACCGTCATGTTACGGTGCTAAAACTGTGTTTCACCTTTTCACGTATCTGAGGAACACCTACTTTACTTTGAGTTTTTCAAAGTAACGTTAACGTCATTTTCAGTGACCTCCGGTTAAGCCCCATTTGAAAAAAATATGCGTCTTTACTATGATACTATTATATGCATCACTAGTGGACACATTGCCTCTAATACTTGTCACAAAGCTCAATACACATAAAGATACACTGGTTTTCAATTAAATCCAATTAATACCCAACTTTGTTAAAAACGGAAAACGTAGCAAATAAATAATCGATAATCGCTGACTAATCGAAAAATTAGATTATAAATTAGTCGACTACAAAAATAATCGTTAGTTGCAGCCCTAATTTTTATCTTAATTGTGTAATCCAAAAGCTAACCTGCATCTGTGAACTCAGCACTGTGTTGTTACAGGCCAGCTCTGTGTGGTTGATGGTATCCATTGCATCAACTGAGGTGTGTATCTGTGTGGTGGAGGGAGGTGTTGTGCCGCTCTCGGTCTTTGAGGTGGTGGTGCTGGCAGTGCGGTGAACCTGCAGCATTGTCTGAACATCAGCACTGTACTGGTTTGCCAGAGCCTCTTCATATTGGTCTGTCCACTGACGGATCCTGCTCTCCCATCCCTCTGCTGTGTTCTCATCCAGCACACTGGCCTCCAATATTGAGTTCTATACAGACAAAACAGGGCATTATAATAGCGCATTGGAGAACATGAAAAGGTATGCTATAAATACACACACACACATGTCTGGAGCACATATATTCTTTATGTAAAACTGCGGTCTTAGTAGAGACCTGCTGAGGAACTGCTGTAAACAATGACTTGGCATGTAACACAGAAAAATAGTTCTTCTTCTGTTTACTCTCCTATTCTCAATGTTGACATATATAATATTTTAACATAGCTGAGTTCCAAATATTGAAATATTATTTTTTTGTAAAAATATCATTAGGTGCACCCATGTTGACTTTTAGAAGAAAACATTGGGTGCACCTAATGAGCTAACTGCCCTCCTGTGATGTTAATTTCAAAGCACAACAGCCAATGGTAAACTACATTAACTACACTGGCTGACCTGTGGTATGACTTTATCACTTGGTAAGGCACAAACATTTGCATGTTTAATGTTGTCCTAATGCCGTTGTAGTCCAACCACAAAACAGAAGCATGTGCTTGACAGGACTGTGTGAATACTTTTACACAATCTTACCTTCATTCTCATAGACTTCCTAGAACCCTCTCTGAAAGCCTGAAAAAAGAAATGGACCCATAAATACATTGAAATATTGAGCAGCTAATATCTTAGTCAGAAACAAATCCAGGCGTCTCTGTGTATGCACAACTATTCATTAAAACATAATGGCTGCTTAGAGTGCCTTAACAAAGCAGACATGTTTGACTTTTACTAGTTTGCAAACCTTGACTTTTTTGCCTTTCTGTGTTCCTCGGGCCTTCTCCGTGCTCTTCTTCCTCTTTTTGGATTTGCTCCTTTTGACCCTGTTGACAGTGAGTTTGATGCTGGTGGGTGTATGCTGGGTGGCGGTGTAGGAGATGGTGGAGGGCGACACCTCTTCATCACCACTTTCTGTGGCACTGCTTTCCCCAGCTGCCAAAAAAACATACATAAGTGAGTATCCTTACAAATTTCTCTATAAAAGGTACTATGGAAAAAACACTAGAAGACAAATACCTGAGACATTCTCTGTCTTCCTGTGTTGGCCCTCTGCACTTTTCCTCCTGTCCAGTCCTCTGTAATAAGAAATAAAATCAGCTTTCAAAACAAATGGATGCAAGTCAAATTGAAATTGCATTGAAGTCCTTTGACCAATGGACCTAGAGATTTTAAAACTAGAACATTTCTCTTAGAAAGTTTGAATGGGCCTAATGCTACTGCTCAATTATAAATTCCCCAGAGAAACAATATTATCTAGGTATGTGTATATGTGTGCATGATGTCACTGATGACATCACACAGGGGTGATGACATCACACACGGGTGATGCCATCAGTGACATCTAATTTTGTACTTGCTCAACTTTTTAATAATTCCTATGCGATTTACACAAAAAATGTTGCGTGAAATCCTTACCAAAAGTCATAGCAAACCATTCCTGATAATGCTGCACATTTTTGATAAATGCTTTGCGGGTGTGCTCTCAAAGTTGCGGGACAGGTTATGCACCGAAATTGGTACGGAAGAAGTGGGCCTTGAGTAGTAAAGATGCTCATACTTTAAGAAACTATATTTTATCCTGAATTAAGTGATCCCACAGCACAGAATCCTGTGATGAGTATTGAATTGGGACCATCATCTCTTACCTGCAATTATCACACTTGATAATCAGGCCATCTGGCATCAGGCTGCATTGACACCAGCTAGCCATGGCCCCTTCCTCCTCTGAGGAGCTGTCACTGTCTGCTGAGTTGTCCTCAGTAGTTTCATGATAACGGGAACCAAGGACCATGCCGTTGAGATCCATGCGGGGAATGATGGTTTGGGAGAGCGGGGAGGCGGGTGGGGTGGGGGGAGGGGGTGCGCCATAGTTGTGATCCTGACAACACACAACGGAAGACTGTTGCATCTTCAAACAACGGGTGTTCAGGCAAAAAGGGAAACGGAAAATGGAGACGAATGAAAATGGGGGCAAAAAAACAGGTATGTGAAACAGTACAGCTGTTAATAACAGAAGTAGCCTGTGGTAACAGAAGACTAAGAGAATACACATTCATGGATTTAATTACACTGAAACCAATCCTTACTTTCACTCTTACTGTTTTATTTAATAGCACAAGGGACTTGAACAGATTAGACTAAAGAAATAATTTGACCAAGTACACCAATATGTTATTTTAGCTTTCAAAATGTGTATAAGTTAGTCAACTTATCTTTACATTAAAGAGAGCAACATTTATTTCATACAAAAACACATGCTATGATTAGATTTGGTGATTGGAAAAGTGCAGTATTAACTCACAGCATATGGTAGTCCCCGATACCCATGACTGTGTGCGTTCCCACAGCTGTGGTTATTGAAGTTTTTCTCATTCACGGCAGGGCTCGCTTCAACTGACTCAGGGCTAGAGATGAAATAAGAAATGTGTAAACATTACATATTTTAAATACATTTTATTTAAGCCAAAACAAAAATTTAATGCATGTAACAGGATTAAATTAACTAACATCACCAAAGGTATCCAGGGCTATTATGCAACTAACTGGTTTAATAGAAGACATCAGACACTAGATGGCACCAAGATGCTGGAGTTTCTCCTTAGGCAAGGAAAGCAGCAACTTAAAATGTGAAATGTGGGCCGCCATTATGTTATGCAACTCCTTTTGCCCTTTAGCGAAGGTCTGACTAGACACCGAATAACCTTGCCTTTTTGCCTCTTGTCCTCCAAGGCTGAAGCAAACTTAAATGTCAAAAGATTCAAACTGTCAAAATGTTCCACTGTTACCACAGATTTCTTATACCTTGGAGGAGAGTTTAGTTAGAATCAGTCCCTCTGGTAGAGGTGCGGCGAAAACTGAAGGGGGCCGTGAAAAGGGGTGGATGGAAGAGAGGCCAACTATGTTCTGTGTAACCTGAGTCTCATGAGTGTGGTTACCTTGAGAAGTGGCAAGTGTTCTTATTAAGGCTGTCTAAAGACATTTCCTTAGACAGTAATCAAACAGCTAGGGCCTGGTGTGGAGGTATGATACCAGTCTACTATTCTTTTATAAAGTGGGCCAGATAATACAAAATAAACAGTGACAAAAAACTAGTGTTATAATACGATAATTGCTTGTTTCATTAATTCGGGCACAAACTGTAGTGACACACCATGTGGCTATAAGTAATTGTTTAAACTCAAGTTACAATAGCCATGCAAATTATCCGGTTAAAAAGTTCTCCATGTTGGGAAAACTACAACAGGCCACTTTCAAATGTACAAGCTTTGGCATTGGTCAGAGAATATGTTGTGATGCTTCATCCAGCTCTAAACAAGGGTCTTGGTAGTCAAATTCCCTTTCCTGACTGACGCATTAAACAGAAGCACCACATAGCATAATTCCTTTCATTTCTACTGCGCAAGTTTAGACTTGTGGCCTGCAATCTTTTTGGATCTATCCAGCAAACTGTTGAGCACAGAGCAAACTGCAAACAGGATACTGACAGTAAAGAAGTGGGTTTATCACAAGAGGGTGAGGAGCAATGGTGCATTAACAGACTGTTGCAGTCCATCTGTTGTTGAAACTGAACTACTGTATTGTCCAATGATAGACTGAAACTTATTATTACAACAGTATACAATAGTATACTTTCAAACATTATGCAGTGTTCACCTCTCCATTTCACCTCTACCTAACTGCAATGATGAAAAATCAATCAATCACAAACACACAGGTCACAGCCCTAAGATCAGTTTTAGCTGGATGCTAACGCACGGTAAATACGTAAAGACCACATAAAACTGAAGTGGTGTTTCAACTTTAACTGTGGTATAAAGTTGCCATGTTAAAATGTTTGTAAAGTTAAAACTTTTCAGACTTCAATATTTAACTATTTTAACTGACTGTTTAAGACTAAACACAGTGCAGACACAGCATCCCTGGGTGAAATTCCAGTTTACAAACTGTGACAATCTTACTGCATCACCAGAAATCAGAAAGTAAGGTTGAATGTAAAACGGGTACACATGTAAATAAACTGCATCTTTCTTCAATATGAGAGCATAATCTCTCAAGCACCACCTAGTGGGAAGTGAATACTTACTCGGATCCAGCAGCCATATCTGAGTAAGACGTTTCAGGTGTGGTGACTCCCAGCGCAATTACTATGCTCATGACGTCCAGCACAGCGGCGCCTGGGAGGGGGGGAAGAGGGGGAGGAGGGGAGGGGGAGGGGGGGGGACAGGATTGGATGGGGGGAGAAGGACAGGTAGGGATAGGAATCACAGGGTCCCGACTACAGGAACTGACCAATCCAGAGGTGGGGCGCCACCGAGCCGTAGCCCACGGCTCACGGTCATAGGGGACCTAAGGAGAAAGGGCAACAGATGGAGTGACCAATGGGTCTACAAACAAACACAGAATGGATACTGCTATATGACCAAAAAGGCTCCACATGAAGTCGTGTGTTAAAAAAATTGTAAAAAAAAAGAAAAGTGTATGGCATTATGGCAACCAAATTAATGGTATAATATTCCTGAAGCTATGTAGACAACTTGACCCCACAACAAGTATGTTAAAGAGGGAAATATTAATAACATAATAAGATAAATAAGGCTTTGTGCCATATTCTAATTTTGCTATAATATATAATAACATAATTTCATATAAAATATATAATAATTTTATTTTTAAAAGCATGGTGGAACATCATTGACAAGCTACTTTGACTCAAAATAACCTGGCAGAATTTACACCATTTAGTAGCTATAGCCATTCAATTATAGATGCCCCAGAGAAACAATATTATCTGGGTATGTGTTTCTGTGTGCGTGATGTCAGTGATGACATTACACAGGGGTGACGACATCACACATCAACCTCTTAATCATAAATTAAAGGTGTATGTGCAGTGTAGGAAAACATACAACACACTGCTACATAGACCACTGACATGGCTTTGCATAGCAAGAAAAGCACAGTTGTACATAATATCAATTATTTAGCAATTAACTATACTGAAAAAGCTAGCATGCATAAACTGTGTACATACCTGAGCTTTTCAAGCTACAAGACAGACAATCACAATGTGTGTCTTAAAAAATCTCAACTTGTAGACAAAAAAAACTTGTTTGGCAAAAAAATGATCTACACTGCTAACATAATCGAACCTTTTTGCAAATTGATGAGTAACAGTAAAAAAAAAGTCTCACTGTACGACTTGACTTATCTGCTCGTCACTCTCAAACAGTTTCTTACTGTAATGAAAATAGAAAATGAGGGCCTGTTTAAAACCACAAAACATGGCACATGTTAAAGGGCTCCTTTAAAATCACTGACACTGATTTTAAGTGGTTGTCAAGACCACGAATACCACATAGAGAAACTATCCTTACATATGAAGAGACAAATTTGCTGACTCATGTTGACAGTGAAGGCTTCTATGCAGGAGGCAGTTAAAGAGCTACCATTTTACCTGAATCTACAGTGATAACTCAATGTGACAAAAGTGCAATAAGCCTGTCTCTCATCCACACGGAGGCTTCCAGAAGAGGGAGGGAGGGAAAGCTGTTCTAGACGCAGAAAAACAACCACAGGCTTTACAGTTCTGCTTACGCCCCCATTAGCATGCACTGATAAACCAGCAGGTGGCGTTTTACTCCCAGACGCCTGGAAGGGTGAGTCATCCAATATGAGGCCCAGCCCTCTTATCATGTGACCACCCTCTGCTGAAACACTGACCCACACTCTGCTGTCTTCACTCAACCAACCAGGCGAATGCATAGCGAAGCAGCAGCCATGGCTGAAAGAGGAACAGGCCCTCTTGTACTTCATTCACACAGGAGAGGATTTGGCTTACAGCAAGGTCATCCCTTGGCCAAACACATGTAAAAACATTGCTTCACAAACAGCAATCTAATTCAATCCACAAAGCTAAACCTTAGTTATTTACTAGAAAAAACTAACCCTTATATTCAAACTGTGGGTAGTTCTCATAGTGAGCCATGTTAACTGACAGCAACAAGATGCATGACATTTTGTAGTGCTCCCCTTGTTACAGCAACTGCTGCCATTGCTCCGCAGCACCAAGGCAACCATAGTCAGGCTGGGGACTTCCAATAATGTCAAGGTCAGTTCAACCGTGCTCACTGTCAAACAGAGAATGTCAGTCTCTTCTAGCTGGATACACAAGGGTAGATAGCAAGAAAAAACAAGCTTTTAGTTAGAAAACCAAAATATTCTGCTACATCTAATGAATAGCCTAAGTAAGAACCATACATACAGAGACAGGGGTTATAGGAACATGTACAGATTTTAAGGTTAAAATAGGTTTGTAACATATTTAGACATGATGACATGGAGTGGATCCCATGTTTCCCCATTCAGAACCTTTGTAAAATCCACAAGATGTTTATTTTCCCTGTGGATGATTGGTGCCTCACAAAAATAGCCACCTTGCTCCTATCCAACAAACAAAGCGAGTCACTATTTGGGCCTCTTCCAAAAGAAGCAGACGGTGAACTAGGGAGGTAAATTCCATACAAAGAAGGAAAGCCTTTCTTTACCTCCTCCTCCCCCACCACCTCCCGCCCTTCCTTGTTCGTTCCTCTGGCCATGAATACTGACTCAAATTACCAGCAGGCTCAACAAAGTCTTTTCACTTCCACTAGAACAGAGGCCATTTTGGGGACAAGTCTAAGAGGGAGGGACATGCAGACAAAATGAACAAAAAGAGATGTCTTCTCTCTTCTTTCTCTTCACGTCTCGCACAACTCTTCATTCTCCTTTTTTTTAAAAGTATACGTTCAGTTTTCTGACACGGAAGCACCAGCGGACATGTATTGTGCTGTCCTAAAGTAAACTACTTAACAGACATTTCATAAAGAGAAAAAAATCTAACCATGTAAGCATATGCAAAGCAATTCAGAGGCATGAACAGTCAAAAACACCACACATTATTTGAACAGGGCTCAGGAGACAATGGTACGTCAAAAAATAGACACGTCATGCCATGTAGCTATACAACCCACACAAAGTATAGTCTGACCCATGAACCATTTACAACACTGAATAAGGATAAAATAAGGGTCATCATGAAAACAATCCCACAAAAAAATGTTAACAACAGTTATTGTAAACAACAACAGAAGACAAATATTGATGGAATCTCTGCTGTTAAACAATGTGCCTGAGAATATGGTATGGTCCACGGTAAAGATCCCTAAAACTGCATTGTCCCCTTAGTGTAAATTGCTTCAGTATAAATACCATGATACAATATTTTTACTTTTGCTCCTAAGATAATAGACTACAGTTACACAACACCATCGGTGACAGTTCAAAATGATGATGATTAATTATAATAACTGTATTAATACTACATGGAGCAGGAGCCAACCATTACATTTTTTTAAAAAATTTGGTGCACAAAATTTTAGGCACAAAATTGACAATTAGACAGAGCTTGTTGTTTGAACAAGATTATGAAGCAAAACTCACTGGCTGAAGAGAAGCCTATAAGAAACTAATTTAGCATTTGCTCATCACAGTCCTTGTGTTTCAGTCAAACCACAAAATGAAACTCTTTGTTGCTGCTTAAGAAGCAAGTCTTCGGTGAATATAAATTTGGAATGGTGAGGATGGATCACAAAAGCACACACTTTATTTATAGTGAAAGTCATGTTTGCTTTGTGGTCTAGGAAGATTTCCAGTATGATCAGTCTTTCCCTGGGGTCACATTGGATCATTTTCAGACATGCAGAAATTTAAACATGCTATCATTATTTTAAACTAAAAATAACTCAACACAGACCTCTGAGATTTGGCGCTTTGAACTGACTTGTCAATGTCATCAGTCAGATATGTTATATATGTTTATAAATGTTTTCATACTACAGCTGCCAGTTTACACCATACACAACCCTGCATGTTCTTTCTATGTACACATGTATGTGTTTTTGTTTCAAAACAAATTGCGTTTGCCCAATAAACTAGACGCGTAAATGCTGCTAGCCTCATTTTAGAACGAAATGATGCTAGCGTGTTTTATAATCTAGAAAAGCAGAAATGGAGGTGTTTGGAGATGACGCAGACACACACATTCACTTCCAGAGCAGGTAACAGCATATACCTCCCTGCTTTCACACTGCTATCATGTGACGCTTTTTCACCAAACAGCATAAACATCAAATATCAGTAGTGAATGCAACATGGATAATAAATAACAGGTGTGGTTTACCTTGTTGTCTTTGCTAGCGCCTGTTAAAATGGCTCTAATTTTGGTTCATTAACTTGACTTCAGGTTTGGTGGTTTTGTTCATATCATTAACCAAGGGGTACACGTACTTTTTCCAGCTTGCACTGTGAATATTTGAATCACCTGGACAAAACAATGGTTTCAGTGTCAGTGTGAGTGAGTTTGTTATTAACTGTAACTAAGGAGAAAATAGCTAACACAGCGCAGACTATATTTATTGTGGGTCACTTTCTTCTGCCACTACACCTAACTTAATGGGTCTAACTGACAGGAACTGCTCCAGCTACTGAATCGATTCAATAAGCTCAACATTGGTCTGGGGACATACCATTTTGTTTTTAAGTTTATTGTGAGCCTCTATGTTTCATGATTAAATCCCAGTTTTGATACCAAAGTAACAATGAACATATACTGTTACTGATTAAGTGTGACTAGAATTCTATTAGACACAACAGTGTCAACAGTAACAATGGGGTTGGGTTGGGTGACTGCACCAGTATGCTAGCGATCACTAAGATACACTGAATTCATTTGATATCATGACATTGGTCATTTGAGATGCAACCTCACACAATAAACAAACTCAGTAAATAAAAAAGAATAATAAAATAACAAAATCTGCTTCTGACAACAAAATAAAACACTGTAACAGATAAAAATAAACTTAATTAACACCCTCTATAATATAACGGCAGTAGAACTAGCATCTTATAAAAAGTCAGTTTATTAACACTGACAGCCAAGACAACACTTTACTATTTACCAGCATTGCTTATTAGATTTACCCATTTAAATAAGGTTATTTGTTACCATGCATTACACAAAAAAACATGAGATATGTGCTATTCAAAAATATTTCCTTAATCGTGTGCATTGCTCACATAGACTTTAAATCAGCCTTGACAAACACTAACATTCTGAACACAGCAAGTATATGACAAGTCTAGTGACTGTTGTCAAACATGTTGGATTATTGTACTTGATACATCTATTCAACATAAAGCTTATAGGACATGAGCATAAAAACACAATCTGGGATCGGGCATCATGTCCATGGTTACAGTGTCCACCTGTGCTTCACCAAACCTCCATAACACATCTAGTCCAGAGAGATTACACCAGCCCCCTCATGCTGCCCCCGCACACATGCTTGCTGTACAAGGCAGGATATGAATATATCTGCTGTTCTCCAGCACTATGCAGGTCGAGCAGCACTCTGTGAGCTACAGCAGGAAGAAACTAGAGATGAAATACAGGCAGATCAATAGGGCCTGGCTTTAAGACAAAGGGGATATGTGGCCAGGGAGAAAGCAAAGCCAACTGTAGATCTTATTTCACACTCACCCAAACACATTTACAATATCAAAAGGACAACAAATAGACTTTATACTAAACATTTGCCTGAACAGTTTCCATTTGTCTGCTTCACATGTCACACATGGAAAACATAGCCCCAGAAAAAACTGAAGGCAGCTTTTAGCAATATTTTTTGAATGTCTACAGGTTGAAAATGGACACATTCTGATATAATTCTCAATGGCTTCTCCTCTAATTGACATAACAATTTGATCACAGTCGACACAAATAAAAAATATTGGGTAAAAATAACACGAAGTAGAAGTGCACAAAGTGCAATTATTACAATTCTATCACATTTTGTTCCAAGCTGTGTTCCTGTATTGCCAAAACCCAATAAACCAAACTAAATAAAAGCATAACATGAAACATTGAGCTCGTTGGGACAAACCATTTCTCAGCAATATGTCCAAACCATAAAACTTTGTTCTAACAGATAAAGCTATTCCACAGCCAGCTGAAAGCACTCCTGCAGCAAGCTCTGACCAGACGAAGGCACCGGTCAACTGTCCAGGCAACTGCACGCAAACATAAACATCAAAGCTTAGCCTAAACAGACTGGAGACATGGGGGTAAAAAATTGTGTTAGGAAATTATGTAAACATCTGGTACCACAGTAACAAATATACCTAAAATTTCAACAGCCATAGCTGTTGTCATGCTGAGTGGCTGAATGTTCTGAAAGCACAGCATTGCCTACTATTAACACAACAATGTCCAGCTGCCTGAATGGACCTGGACCAGACCGGGGATGAGAGATCCACAATAGAGAACAAAGGCCAAGTGAGTGCTATAAGAGGAGTGGGGGAGAGAGCAGTTGACAGTGGGGCCAGCATGACACAAAATCAATCATCTGTTTCAGGGCAAATGAGCCAGCCACTGTCTGTTTGAAATGCAGTAACCAAGCAAAATACTGTTCCCTGTTTGGGTTTGTCTTCCTTTCTCCAACCTTTTTCCTGTTTCCATTTTATCCCTGAAGTCAATCTGGAAGTGGCCTGCTTTCATGGAGTCAAATCAACCATTTCAATTAATATCTGACCAAGACTGGAGAAATATTAAAAGAAAACTAATCAACAGAGGTATTCAAATCATGTCTGACAACTGTGTCTTACAATCCCCACTGCTTCACAGATGATCACAACAACCAAAGAGCTTTAGATAGGGCGACACTTTGTCCTGACAATGGCAGTATTATCTGTAAGATCTGTCTATTACCAAATGTGGAAAGGGATGTTTCCCAAGTAGTAGTCTAGCAGAGGCAGGAATCCCAAAAAAGCCATCCTGTCATTAGATAACCTCATTCTTTGGCATAACATAAACCAGAGACAGCCTGTGTCTCTCACCACATGACAAACACGTTTGCATGACATTTCCATTTCCTCTTTTGGCTGACAGTCTTATCCAGAGTGTCACGAGGGCTTACCCTGGCTCCACGTTGCAACAGCATTTGCAGAACAGCACATATTTATGACTAGCTAATGTGAGACTACAAGGTTTCACACAAAAAAACACAGAGGTGGCAGCATTTTGAAGTCCTGTGGAATTTGACTTTCTCTTCTTTACTCCTTGAAGTTCTTTAAATTACTGTGGCAAGTATAAAATGTCTTGAAAAGACAACCAAAATTGGTGGTTAGGTGGTAAGGGGTTTGAATGAACTGCCGATCCTTAAGTAGCAACACTTTTACAGGGAGTGCTCTATTTTAAGATCAAACCTGTTCTAAAGGCATGAGTGAATGGTCACAGATAAAAAGGCCTTTTACATGAAAGAGAACAGAACTCTAAACTCTTCCCAAAAGGAACAATTTGCTGAAGGTGACAAAGCAAGGTGCACAGGAACAGGAAGAACCTGTCATCAGACATTCATTTCCCTTTTTGTTTTTAGCACTGCTGCTATGCGTTACAAAACAGGCCAGCTGCTGTGTGTGTGTGCGTGTGTGTGTATGTAAGCCCTGTTGGTTGGTTTTCTTCTGTTGTGGTTCTTATTTGCTCTCCCTTGCTATACCTGACAACACCCTCTGAGCAGATGTGCATGTAGATTTTACAATCTTGGTTTTACCTCACTTGATCTAATTTAATGTCCTGCTTGGTTATATAAAAAGACAATGTGAGAGAAAACATATTAATACACAATATCTAAGGGAGGAAAAAAGAGAAAAGATAATTTGTTGAAACCTAAAATGGCTACCTGCAGAGATAGAAACTCCGAATACCGGTGAGCTTAGGTTTTGCAAAACACTGTCAAATATCACTCGAGAGCAAGACAGGCAGCATAATGGTGAGGGAAAGAAGGAAATGAAGGACAAAACATACAAGTATGTGTGTGTGTGTGCGTGTGTGTGAGAGAGAGGGGGGGTAGAAAGAGAGAGAGAGGGAGATGGGATTACGTAGAGTGCCTGCCTCACCCCCTTTTGGCCTTGTTTTTCCCCCAGACACCTCCTCCTCCATTATTCTCCCAAGAAGCATTGCTTCTCGGCACCAAACAGAATTACCCAGCACAGCCCTCTGCAACACCACTCCCCCAGTGCCAAGAAAATGCTGCACCCCATTGGAGCAACTCTTGAGCTGCTGCACCAATAGAAATACAACAGTGGAGCAGGCGTCAGAGCGACTTGTTTTTAACCCCATTGTGCAAGACACAAGGCACACAACTCTCAACAGCTGCTGATGAGCAGCTGCAGTGAGAAGGTAGATTCAATCATGCTGTAGCTGCCCCTGGAACTGAAAAAAAGCAGAAATCGTCTCATAACACCAAAAGAAATCCAGAAAACAATAAAAATGATAAAAATTGACATTGAACTATTTATTTTCCTACAAAGAATATAAAGAAATGTATGTTTGTGTGGATTTGACATGATAATACTAATTGCGAAACAACACTGTAAAAACAAACTGCTTCTAACACTTGTGTATTACATCTCTTTGCACATACAGGTGTAGGCCCACAACACCGTGTTGGCACAAAACACACGGAACCTTATTAACATATCAATGGCTACACCTGCCCTCCATGTAATGGCAGAGTATCATCAGCATACAAATGAAAAGCTAAAAGGACAGGGCTTTCTCCATCCTATTCCTATTCCTCACAGCAAAACCCCTGCTCCCTTTTCTCTCTGCTCCAAGCCTCGGCAATGAAACAGAATCTTGTCTTCTCCTTTTGGGAATGGGCCAACATTAAGTCTCACTACATTTTGTACGCAAACCTGGGTTAATATTAAAACTGCAACATAGCCAAGAAGAATATCCAAATTGCATGAGCCACAATTCTCTGATAAAGGAAAATTGTGCCACAACACATGGTTATAAATGAAGCATGGTGGACAACAGAGTTGTCCTGGCCCACAGATCATATTCTCCACAAATGAAGAAACATTCTTATTGGAAAAACCAAAGAAAAAAATCACATTGTTCTTTCTGTTTTTTAGTTAAAAAAAGTACTGCAGAAAATGCTTTGTGCACAGTAGCTGCAGTAATAATGCCCCCAAAATATTTTGCATGCTGATAAACCCGGGTCCAGACTACTCAGAACACAGCTCTCAACCACCAGACTACATTTTTAGGGGCATCTCACCAAACAATTACCTTTTTTGTCTGAATGTGCTCTGTGAACGTGAATGAGACTATTTCCTTAGTAAACAAACAACTGGGCCAGGCTAACCTTACATGTCTGCACATTCCTTAGATCTCCAAACTTGCAAAGGCCCATCATGGGGAAAGGGCCCACATACACAAATATAGCCCTCTTTTTAGTTAAAACTCAAAAATCGCTTACACATGTATTTCACCTTTGCTTGAGAGGCAAATTCAGTACAGAACAGCAACAGTCAAATACTACATTCTTAGCTTTCTCAGGATGGTAGGCTGAGTTAAGAAAATGCAGCATTATGCACTAGCCTATGCTCCATAAACCTCTTTCGTTTTCATTTGACTGAGGACATTTTTTCTGTTAGTGAGCACAATGTTTGCTCAAGATAACGCCAAGAGTCAGGTCAAGGGGAGTACTGGAGGGGCTCATGTTTCCACTGATTCTGAGTGGCCAGGTTTGCAAGCCTGCAACCCACACAGTCTATTAAAAGATGTGAAACATATTCAGAGAATGACAGTCACAAACAGGGAAAACAAGGCTCAACACACTGCAGCCTGGCATCCAATAGGCCTCGAAATCAATCTGAAAACTTGGCACTGGCTGAACACTTGTAATCCTCTTAGAGCAGGGTTGCCTACAGCTTTAAAAAAAACAACTATTTAAGGTTATAAATATATTTTCAAAGATCGAATTTAAGTATCGAGTACATTTGATTAGAGGACACTAGATCATTCAGCCTAGTGCATCTAGGGAGAAATCAACAACACACGCAGAATATATGTGATAAGGATTTCGTTCTGCTGATGTTTAAAGCACCGAGTCTTTTTGAATACAAATTTTTTGACCCTGTGGGTAACAGAGAAGTAGTCACACGGGCTGTGATATCTGAAATGACCGAAACTAGTGTAGTATAGCACAATGACGTCTCCTCTCTCTGTGCCTGTGGTGTTCAGTGCACTGGACACCGGGCGTCGCACAGCACAGTCACCGCGGTGCGGCTGAGGGGAACGCAGCTACTCAGAGGACTGTTAGGGCAGCCATTGTGCTCTGTAAACGAGGGACACGAAGCATTTTGTAACCCTACTAACATAATGGCGAAAACTGTAGTTGTCGCGAATTCGTCCTCATGTTGTATTTCATTATGCAAAAACCTCGTCACACACACTAAGAAAATGTCAAGTCATAGTTTCCTCTTCAGACTAGGTTTTGATACTTGGAATCAGTCCAGTGGATCTATACGCGGAAACGTTGCATTCACTCATATTTAAGAAAAATAACAATTATAAAATAACACAGTTCTGTATTAAAACTCAAAACTACTGTTTCTAACTTGGTCGAAACTTGTGGTTACTGTATTCTGGCTCAGAAACGCTTCGCGCACTTGCTCACACGTTGAAATAAAAAATGGAGGCTAAAAAAGGAAACAAGAGCTCCCCTTCAAAATACCACCCATTTCTCTAAACCGCCACCGAGGCTGGGGGTTGGTAGGTGGGGGAGGTGAAGAACAGCAAGTCACTACCCAACAGATCTGGCCCATATGCAGGGAAAAATAACAAGCACGAACACAGAAACACAACCTAGCTTTCAGCTGGATCCAAACGGCCAAGCAAAGTTAGGAATGCAGCCAGGCAAATGCTTCTACATGATGTACCCTAACACCAACATAACAACATTATTCTTTTTTTTCTTTTTTTAAACTGTATGTCCAATAGTCAACAGAATTAGATGGGTTTGCATGTAAGTTTTCGTGTAGTGGTAATAGTGAAAGGTTCACATCGGGTATGACGTGAAACACTGATTCGAAATAAGGACACAATCGGTTGGAAAACATCCAAAAAGTTAGCAAAAAGGCTAGTTTAGCATTTGTTGCCTACGGCTTGTCTGTTAACGTTAGTTAATAACTGAGCAGCTGGCTGCTTCGCTAACGTGAGTCAACAGTAATGGTCACATTCCAAACGGTGTCACCAAGAGCTTAGAAACATTTGACAGTTTCGTAATGGTCGGAATATTGTTGCTGAAAGCACAGAGCAACACAGTGTTTTGTGTTCAGCTAATACAAGTTGGGCTAATAAAGCAACGGGGCTTGATTTCCAACTTCCGAGCCCAAAAGATGGAGTCCAGGTCTATTCTACTTATAAATGAATCCATAAATAACAATAGGGTACACGAATAAAGTGCTTACAACGTTCGACAGAAATTGTTTAGGGTATGTCGTGTTATGGTATGTTAAGTCTCTGCGGAAATACATCACCAACATCTGCTAAACAAACCAAGATTTATTTATTAATGCTTTAAAACGACACCCATCTGTAGCTATTGGGCTTGTGGGAAAGCACCATTCGTCTTATTAATAATGTAGCGTCATAAGGACATATAAATCATACTTGTTTAACGCTGGAATGAAAACTGAGGCGAAAAAATGAAGTAAATGCAGCCCATTTAGTCTAAATTTTACACGAGCCAAAGCTCTTGGAAACTTACAGAATTGTGTTGGGAGCTGTGGGGACACAGTGGCTTGAAATAATGCTACAACGCAGACCATTATTAACCTAGTAGTGTTATACTGATCGACAAGCTAGCTATCGAAAACAACACGAGGAGCTGGCCAAAAACCATGGAAGATCAGCCCAGACACAGCCGACAGCAACCCTGCCAGGCAGACCATCAATATGGGAACCCTTTGGCCAGCCAAGCAAACCACCTTAAAGTGGAAACATTAAGGAGCGAACTAACTTACTTCAAATAAACTTAGGAGGGCGAAAAGTAGTTAGCTAGCTAAGTTGCCTAGCTTCATAGCTATGTTTAGTGGACTAAAATAATGGTTGACTGTTTAGTTATTGACTCTTACATATTTGTTGTTGCCTGAGTTTATCGCTCGTAATGTTGCTAAATATCTAAGATTTCAAAGTACTCACCTAAAGGGGCATTCCAAACGTGTACAAACGAAGTATATATCATGTAGAGTAGCAAGTCCTTGGAGTATCCCAACATCAAATCCAACCAGACCAGTAGGCCTGCGTGTAGGCCTCGGCGTCTCCTGTATCCTTTGCCCTCAAAAGTAGCTCCCTCTCCACGGGTAGGAAAACAAACTTCTTAGTGTCTCCCACGCAGAGGCGAAAAGTTAAATCCCCTGTCCTGTTAAGGTGCACTGCATCCATAGAGTGTCTATAATAGATCCATGGTGGTTAAATCCATTTATTTTAGTGTATTGAATATATACAGTCGCTATTTATATTGGGGCATATGCTGCTCTATGTGATTCAGGGCTCTGATTCTGTCTTGGGTCCTCACATTCGCAGAGGCGCCCATCCCCCTCCTCGCCGGCATCAACCGCGGGCTCCACTGAAACTGACACACAACCACGCCACGGGGTTTCCCTGGCGACCGCGCAGGGGCTCACTTTTTGGGCGGTCCTTCCTGCAAAATCCCGCCTCTCGCATACGATTGGATAACAATGTGTCAATCACACCAGACACGACATGCAGAAGCAGTTCATTGGCGTGTTACACCGCCGGTTGTTATTATATATTTTTTGCGCTAACTACGTCACAAAGGGGCGGTCGCTACTTTGAGGAGGGGTGCGAAAATTCAGTCCCATTATGATGTGCGCGTACTCGGGCACTGGTGGCATACGAGAAGGCGAGCTGTAGAGAGAGGCTGGATCCGGGGAATGATTTGACACCCTACAGAAGATCGCGTACCTTCAGAGTTTCGGGAAATGTTCGTTATTAAATTCATTTGCTACGGAATTAATTTCGTTAGTGGAATTATTGGGTTTTTTATTTGAGAGTTACATTCTACTACCTACTGTGGAAGGAGCTCTGATTCCAGTTTAATAGTAAGACGCGTTAGCTACATGGGGTCTCTGGGGCCCAGTACCAGGGACACCAGAGGCAGGGTTAGCCCGCTGGGTCAGCCCCACCTACCGGTATGTCAGATGAATGGAGTATGAGGTGTTGCTCTGGTAGCATCTGGTAACGGTTGGACAGGGACGTCGACCAAGGCTCCTATGTTGCGTATCCATAGTATTGGTCCCGCCTACTTTTGTTCCGAAACCAGTCTCTTCCCACACTTCATTCCCACACTATAACTGTGACAGACACAGTGTAAAAATTTCCAAATCAGCTGCGGCTCGGCAACCAGTACGTGAGAGCTCTACCAGAGGAAGTGTCTCAATGATAATCTTTCTGAGATGTCTGAATTTACAGAGAGAAATCTGAGAGGCAGCCTTTTGTTTCTCATGGAAATGAACAGTGCCCACACACGTCTCGTACAGACAGAAACCCGCTTCTATTAGGTAAAGCGCAATTTTGTCAAAAGCACTGAGACGTTTATAGACGAATAGTTGGAGTGACACGATTGGTTTCATGTCATGTCATGAGACCTGGAGAGGACCTGTGATTGGCTGTAGCGAAAATGCCAACGTCATTTGTTGCAGAGGTCTGAGGAACGACAAGATTAGACAACAGAATAAAATATTACATTGCGGCTACGGGTCTTACATAATAAAAACATGACTGTGCCCCATAAAGCACGATTGAGAAACATCGTACTGACTGTCAGTATATGATATATTGACGTACTGGATGCGTAGTCCAACAAAGAGTGTACTTCACAACAACTGTACTTCCTACCGTCATTAAGATTAGCAGCTGATCTGTGCGTTATCCGGTGACATTAAGTAAACACGACGTGCTGAGAGACGATCAGAAAGGTGATCGTTTTGAGACCAATTCGTTACACTCGTCATTAGAAAAGAGAATGTGTCAGCACAATTACGTTAATCCGGAATAAAAAATGTTATAAATTATGACATGACATAATGCTTGACTGTAACAAAGTGTAGCTCATCGTTTCGTGTTAAAAATCAGTTTTCCGCCCATTTCCACTCTCTCCACTGGTTGTTGCTCGTGTGTTATAACACAATCGCAGAATCATTTCCGTTGTTTTCCAGCCAGTCTGCCACACTGGGCAGTAACCATGTCATGTTTCACAATGCCGCCTTTGTTACTGCGGTGAAACAGCAGTATCATATCATCAGTACAAACCGAGCTCTGCAACATGGCTGCGTTTAACCCTCCCCCACACTGCTCCTGCCTGCCTCCATGGAGGCCATGGTCTGAGCACTCACTCACTCTCACACACACACACACACACACACACACACCAGGGACTGATATAATTATTAAGTATGTTGCTGCCCATGACGTTTCTTTGTAATTCCCACGGTGTCTTCAATATAAGTCTTATATTGCATGTATGGCACTTCCAAGACATCTGTTCCAAATAAAAGCCCAGACATTTGGCTTGATTCTCAGATCAACACAATTTCGTACATGAGAATAAAAGACTTGACAAATTATGCATTCTTTGTGTATTCAGATTACAAGTGCAAGACTATTATTCACCAAGTCTGTAACAACTGTCATATACATAATCATTTCCATTCTCTCAAGCTGTTAAATTGCTCAGATTGATTATCTTAATTTATCCACCACAGACAGTCATTACGCGTAAGATTTGACCCAGCTCAGAACTACAAGACATTTTGGATTGACAGGAACATTCCAACATCAAATTCTAACAATAAAAATTATACATATGTTTCTTTTTCTCAAAGGAAAAGAAAAAATACAACAAAGCGCAGTAATTGCACACTTTACACAGTATATGGCTCTAACATACATAAATATAAAATAGAGCCATTTATCAATGTATAGGATAGGGATCTTTGGGAGAACAGTTTCAAATGGAAAAAAAAAATATTTAAATGTGAAAAATGTGTTTACGTAATTAGTCAATATATTATCCTTCACTCAGGAGTAGTCAATACAACAGGCAAATATTATATATGCTATGGGTGTCATTCTAATTACATTATGCCAAGGTACAGTACACGGTCCCGTGAAAAAGCCGAACTACATTTGTCAACCACCAATACTACTAGATTTGACTGTAGCTGAAATCAAATGTTAGACAAGACGTGCTTGAAAAATGACCAAAATTTTAATACGACTCTTAGTGGGCTTAGTGTTTAGTAAAGAGGAAGGTCACCGAAAATGTTCAACTGCCTTCACTTCATTCCCTCTTGGGGAATCAGGTTCTCTCCTGCACTCAATATGGTTCTCAATCTCATCATGATCTTGAAAGCAGATCAAACAAAGCATGAAAGGGAAACAAATAGACTAGATGGTCTGTTTTCTGATGTTGGGGTAGATCTTTTTCCCTCGTTCTGAAAGTCTTTTTTAAGGTTGTTACGCGCTTGCATATCAAGACTTCCCCTGTTGCTGGGAAATTCTGTCCTCTGCTGGTTATACTGTAGCACTGCAGAGACATGCCTCTCCACTGGAGGTTTGAGCCCCTCACAGTAACTTCAGGCTCCCAGTGACATTGTTAACCATTTCCTCCTCACCCATAATGGCCAAAACAGTGCGGGACCCAGCCTCCACCTGCCAAAAACCAGAGGGATTGCTTTAGTTCTGAGGCACCAAGGCAAAATAAAAACCCAGTCTGTCCACAAGACACTTAAAAACAAACACGTTTCCCTCACCTGGGTAAGCCCTGCATCTTGGACCAAGTAAGTAGGCAGGCTGAGGCTCATTGCCAGGGCCTGCAGCTCCAGTAGATGAGCTGCATTGGTGCCTTGCACTACCACCTTCTTGGCTCTGTGTAAACACAATTCACATTTAGTTTTTGGAAAAAATTATTACCCAGTGTTATAAAACCTGGCTTAACGCATACACCAACCACTCTTGACATTTTTTCTAGCTTTGATGACTGTCTTAATGGTAACCACCATTTCATAATCAGCAGTGTGTGTGAGTGAGTGATAAATCAACTGTTTCTGTTACACGAAAGCTAAATGCAACAAGAGCCTACCAACATTAACACTTTAGTATGTATTAACCAGTGCCCTTTTTTTCAAATAATAATAAAAACACATCAACAAAAATAACAATAATAATAAAACTGTTCTCACAGGCATTATTTCACAATATCAGCTGGTTCCATTGATTTTAATAGTCTGCCATCTAAGAGACATGCTATCAGTTAAGATGTTGTTTGTTTATTGGTTTATACTGTACTTGTGTATCCTTGAGGACTACAGTTAAGCTTCTATTTTGGCTACAGCCCGATACATAATACTTTAAGTTAAATGAAATATCACACAGATGTGGCTTTGCTGTATTGAAATCAGCGCAGTGAAATCAAATGTGCAATCAAAACAAACATACATGCATATATCCTAATGTAATGTTAAAAAGCTTGGTGAGTGTATATAGAAGCTTGATCCCAGATCAATGACAAGTACATTTCATAACTAATGCATGACTATAGTGCACACTTACCCACTGTGGTCCCACTTCCAGGCCATCTCCCTCCAGCTGTTCTTCTCCTGTAGAGCCTGGTACAAACCTATAGCAGCATGGCCGACCTGTGCTGCCACCTGAACACACACACCCAGCAAAACAAAACAACTTTTCAGCCACACTGACATTAGCCCCTATATTCTGTTCATTCGGTTACAAACTTAACTAGACAAAGATAACTATAGTAAAATAGTGATTGTTTTTATAAAAGAATGCAAATCTGTTGGAACCACTGCTACAGGGAAATTACAGCCCCCAGTGCTCCCAGCCCCGATACCTACCAGAGAACTTGGTATGTATGAATTATTGGGAAGACCTGGAAAAGTGTACTGAGTAATCTTAATGAAATAACAGAGCACATAACAGCTTTATATAAAACCAGCATAGGTTTAATTAAACATGAGGCCCTGACTTTTAATTCTTAAAAAAGCTAGAGTTATTCCTTTGTCTTTTGTAGTTGAACCGCACTGACAGCACTGACAGCACTGACAGTTATATATTTGGAAAACACTTTCACCAAGATAAATCGTGAAATAGAAAATAGCATGTCTCACAAGTCAACACTAGCATCATTTGACTTACCTTCCCAACACCCATGGCAAGATCCATGTTCACCACTAACACCATCTTGAGCATGAGGTCCTCATCTGCCTCCTCCTGCAGGTCACAGCGGACAAACGGAGACACTGAGATTTGGTTTTGAACAAACTCCACGAGGTCTAATGTACCATGGTGTACCTGTGAGGACTAAGGCTAGCTTATGGGCACCTCATTCTCCAGCTTGTTGAAGTAGTACATGGCCGCCTCCTCAGCAGATATGTTCCGAGTGTGCAGGAGTGCCTGAAGACATGAAACACAACAAAAGGTCAGGAATCAAACCAATAAATTAAAATTTCGTTAATTTTTTTTTACTCTATGTTTTACTTTGGAGTATTTAATTATTGGTAGAATATTCTCCATGGAGCTGCATTGGGTTTGAATTTTTCCATAGGTTCTCACTTCTTAAGATGGATCAGGTCAATGAATGAATGGAACTGGGGTTATGTAATCTGCTGATAACTGGTGTACATGAATATGCTTCTGACACATTAGGTTAGAGCTGCTTTTAATGAGTAATTCTGTCAGCCATAAGGCATTCACGTTTGTGTGTTTTCATACAGTCAAGACTGACACTAAGTAAAAACACAAATTTCTTAAAAATGCAACATTGCCAGTCATTATTATCGCCGATTGCTGTTGTATGTGGCCTTAATACTGAGACAAGCGGTTCATTCATTGTGCACTCTCCCACCTGTTTTGCTGCCTCTTCTGGGATGTCCAGCTCCCGGAGCTGCTGCAGAAACACAGGGTTGACATCCTGGGAGTCCGAGTCCGGGCCTGACTGATCTGATGGCTCCATTCTTGACTAAACAACAATAATAACAATAATAAAACCCCCGCACAGCGCTAACCCACATGCACCACTAAAATGCATCCCCATAGCGCCAATATACACATCACCATATTATGCAGACCTTTGCGTATATTATAGCTGATCAGCACAAACGTCTCGAGTTAACAGACAAACCCAGATCTACCTAAATCTTTAACCTATTATATCGGGAACCGCTGGACGCCATCATGCTTTTACCAACGAGACCGTGTCAAGAATAAAATTAACTTAACGTTAGCTTACAACGCGACAAGTAAAAAAAGACGATAATTTAAAATAACCTGACAAAGTAAGACATTAGCGCTAGCTATGAAAAACATCGTTAAGCTAGCTAGCTCTACGCAGGTGACAGCTGTTAGCTAAACAAAAACATTATACACCGTTCAGTTTATCACCAAAATAATGCATAAGGACGATGCAAATAACCACATAACCGAGACGCTTTGCATTGAAGCTTGGCGGATTCCAGAGGGTCTTTTTGCATGACAAATGTTAATGGCTAATGTTAGCGTTAGCCGCTACCGCCAGCTGGACTAGCTTCCTTCCGCCCCCCAAGTTGTCAATAATAAGCTCACGTACAGTATGTATTCACAGACCCACATATCCACGCATTAGCTCACCTGTCCTGTGCAGCTAGCTCTCCTTCCCCTCGGTGTGTGGACGGAGAAGTTTGTGCTCGGGTCGAGTTACATTCAGTGGGATTGTCGTCATGTATTCTCAGCAGCGCTACGTGTGTTTCACCAGTGTACTGTCTCTCGTTTCGAGCCAGCTCAGTCTCGGGCAGTATTAATTATGCGGTAATGATATGCGCAAACACGCATGCGTTTAATAGTACCATTATGTCATTATTTTAATGTGTTGTTTTGTAATTATTCTATTTGGTGACACACTGTAAATTGCGCTTGATAAACTCTCTACAGGCTGGTGCTGGACGTATCTTATTGTTTGGGGAAAGAAACGACAACAACTAATGTAATTTAAGTCTGACTGTAATTTAAGATTCCAACACGATTAAGCAATTTGTTAACGCACTGAAACAACTCCTACTTCTGGGAGAAGCTTAGACAGACTTCATATTTCACATAGAGAGATCCCTAACACTGACCCATGACCCGGAAGTGAGTGGCAGCCATGATAAGGCGCTGGCGTTATCATAAAGGAGATCCAAAGCGTCCTTTCCTGCCCCTTTTAGCATAGGAAACACCGCAGCATCCCACAGAAGGGAAGAGGAACCAGGTGGACGAGAAGCAGAGACAGGACGGCTGAGTCATTTTTACTTTGTGTACTATGGTACTGATTTATCATGAGGGTAATTGTGTATCTCTTTATGTCTGTTGGAGGTCCAGTGCACTCTGAAAGACACTTCTCCCTCCACCTGCACTGAACGGGTTCAGACCACTCTGATGCTGGGGATGTGAGCATGTGTGTATATTATGTATTATATTATATATTGTATATTATATTATTATATATATTGTATTATATTATATCAATATTATGTTTTGTCCAATGAGGCAAATCTTAACACGCCCCCCCCCCCCCCCCCCCCCCCCCCCCCCCCCCCAACCCCCCCCATCCAAAATGTGGATGTATGTGGAATTTGTGTGTATATGGAAGAAGGTGCCAGCATGTTTCAAATCAGCTGTAATTGTACCGGTACCTAAAAAGTCAAATCCAAGCTGTTTAAATGATTACAGAGCAGTAGCCTTGACATCAGTCATAATGAAGGTTTTTGAACATCTGGTTTGTAATTATTTATCTTCTGTTACCATTGAACCATATCAATTTGCATATAGAGCCAATAGATCAGCAGATGATGCTGTTTTACTTTGTTTGCATTTCATCTTAAAAAATCTAGAGGGTCCTGGTAACAATGTCAGAGTCTTATTTGTCGACTATAGTTCGGCATTTAATACAATTGTACCAACAAAACTGTATCACAAGCTCTTGCACATGGGTGTTGATCAGTCTCTGGGTCAGTGGGTGCCAGACTTTTTGACTGACAGAATTCAGGTGGTCAGATTTAACAACAGGCTATCAGAGCCCTTAACCATCAGTACGGGGGCCCCTCAGGGGTGTGTTTTGCCCCCCCTCCTGTTCTCACTCTACACAAATGACTGTATTTCTCATTGTCAATCTGTGAAGTTGTTTAAATTCGCTGATGACACCACATTAGTGGGTTTTATCACTAAGAACAATGAAACCATGTACAGACAAGAGATAAAGGCATTGGTGGACTGGTGTAATGCCAATAATCTAGAACTGAATGTTAATAAAACCAAAGAGCTTGTGGTGGATTATCGTAAAAACAAAGAAAGTCCTGTACCAATAGAAATCACCAACACCCAGGTGCAGCAGGTTGACAGTTACAGATTCTTGGGCTTTAACATCTCAGCAGACTTAAAGTGGTCTGTCATGTTTTTCCTTGAAGTTACTGACAGAGCCATAACAAAATATTGCCTTATTCATTTAATCATTAAATAATATACACTGTGTTAGGTCTTGGTTCAATAGGCTATGTGCAATCATTTCAATATGTTTTAATAAACATTGAACCAGTCCGGCCCTCGGCTTATAGCAAATTTGTTTTTTTGGCCCTCGGTGTGTTTGACTTTGACATCCCTGATCTAGAGGGTCCTGGTAACAATGTCAGAGTCTTATTTGTCGACTATAGTTCAGCATTTAATACAATTGTACCAACAAAACTGTATCACAAGCTCTTGCACATGGGTGTTGATCAGTCTCTGGGTCAGTGGGTGCTGGACTTTTTGACTGACAGAGTTCAGGTGGTCAGATTTAACAACAGGCTATCAGAGCCCTTAACCATCAGTACGGGGGCCCCTCAGGGGTGTGTTTTGCCCCCCCTCCTGTTCTCACTCTACACAAATGACTGTATTTCTCATTGTCAATCTGTGAAGTTGTTTAAATTCGCTGATGACACCACATTAGTGGGTTTTATCACTAAGAACAATGAAACCATGTACAGACAAGAGATAAAGGCATTGGTGGACTGGTGTAATGCCAATAATCTAGAACTGAATGTTAGTAAAACCAAAGAGCTTGTGGTGGATTATCGTAAAAACAAAGAAACTCCTGTACCAATAGAAATCACCAACACCCAGGTGCAGCAGGTTGACAGTTACAGATTCTTGGGCTTTAACATCTCAGCAGACTTAAAGTGGTCTGTCAGTACTTGTGCCATCCTGAAGAAAGCTCATCAAAGACTATACTTTTTGAAACAACTAAAAAGGTGGGGGGTGTCTGGTCATGGACTTTTTAATTTCTATCAAGCAGCTGTGGAGAGTGTGTTGACTTTTGGTATCACAGTCTGGTTTGGGAGTCTCACTGCAGAAGAAAAAAGACAGCTTAACTCTGTGGTACGAACAGCGTCAAAGGTAATCAGACGTGAACTAACATCTCTGCCTGACATCTATGAGTCCAGACTAAAGCGAAAGGGACACAAGATCCTAACAGACCAGTCCCATCCTGCAAATTGTCTTTTTGTCCCTCTGCCCTCTCACAAGAGACTGAGGGGCATCAAAACAAGGACTTCTCGATTCCAGAATAGTACATATCTTTGTGCTGTCCGATTACTCAACACTCTTGAGCTTGATCTGAAACATATGTTCCCATTGTGTTAATGTCAGATGAATGTGTGTATAATGCGTGAAAGTTTTGTAATTGCACTAGTCCCACCAAACAAATCCCTAACGACTTGCTCATAATGGCAATAAAGTATTGAATCTTGAGTCTTCCCAAATCTGGGATTAATGTAAGTATGTATGTTCTTCTTCTATATGGCCCCCAGGCACCACACTTATCAGCAACAACATTACCACCACCCTTAGTGTCCTGACAGCTGTGGGAATCACACATTGGACACACATTCAATAAGGTTATATGTCCCAGAACAACCTTAACCTCACCTTCACTTGATGTCACCTGTGTGACATCATGTCCTTATTACAGATGAGATTACAGCAGTTAGTTTCCACACCCCCTTCTTGTGAATATGTTGCGTCAGTCACAATCAATTAAGGTTTTTCAAAAAAAAAAAAAAACATACAACAGAATGTTTTAAGAATACTTTATTACCTCACCATACGTGAGAATTTTCACCCTTCTTTATTAAACATGTTAAATCACTACAGTTACATCTTAAATCAGTATGATATTAACACGCAAATAAAAACATCCTTAAAACTGCTTCTTGAGGAGCCTCATCTACATTGCCAAATTTTTGCAGCCTAGTAACTGTTACGAGTTTTCCCTCAGGTGGCTTCTCTGTGTCATCTCGTCTGACCGAGCTGACAGTGTGAGACACAGCAAACCATGTGTGCATTTGAATCATTATTATCTTGTTTAGTAATAAACATATAGGCTACATTCTGACATTCTGCTTTCAGCCCTGGGAATTACACACTCGGACACATACAACTGAGCAGGGTGAGGTATCAAACCTCATCACTGTTTCAGTGGAGACCAAACTATAGTATTGATGAACTTGGCACTGTATTTATTATGCTTCCAATTTTGTTTTCTCATAAATATAACATAATTGTGACATTATTATGGTGCTTGAGCCGCAACAAAATAGTTAAAATGTGTTTCTGTGACACTAAGTACCACCTACAACCACAAATGGTAGTTCTTTAGTAAAAACACTTTTAGAGGGGAAAACCAAGTCAGGTTTCTCATTTAAATAAGACAAAACATCAGCCAACATGAGCGTTCACATGAAAACTCTGTGCTTCAAGCGAAAGCAGAACACTGTGACAAGGTCAACTATATCTACTGAACCAGTAGTAGCATAATCAATACATAACCTGTAAAAAGTTGACATAATAACGAGCCATACAGACCTTCAGCACATAAAGCAGTGCCACCCTGTGTTCAATACAAGAACTCCATACCGTCCATGAAGCCATGACTAAAAAAAAACATGAAAAACAACATGAAAAACAACAAGTACCGCTGCCTCAGCCTGGAGTAGCTCTGGGTGAAGCATGATTTAAGACTGTGCTCAAATCGTAAAAGGAATGTTAAAAATGTACAAAATAGAAATACACCATAAAACACTACATCACGTACTAGGATTCCATTTCATTAATGTTTTTTATGGAAGGATTTTTTTCTTTTTTCCTCTAACATCTTTCCAGTGACTTGTACACTATACACACATTCACATGAATAAGTATAAAAGCAAAAAAGAAAAAAAAACTGATTAAAGTGTCACTTTGTCTGATTTTAAGTACCATAAAATGAAATGCCCCAACATGCTGGTCCTGACTTCCCATCTTCACTATAGGACAGACAAATAATGAACTACAAATGTCTGTGTTTGTGTCTGCTGATGTCCAGCAGGTGTTACTGTGTATGTGAGTGAGGGGAGATCTGATCTCTGTTCTGTTGCCTGAAACCACCAGTAGCAGATGTGTTTTTCTTAGAGCAATGACATCAGTGATGTGGGCAGATTGAATGCAGCGCTACAGGCGAGGTAGAGAGTGGCAGGATTTCTTCTAAAACGTATGACACTGGAACCTTTAAGCTCACTGAATTTTCAAAATGCTGCTCCCTGTAACATCCAAAATATTATAGCCTCTTCCTTAAATACTTTGTACTAGTAGCCGAATGTCAGATGTAGATTGACGACCAGGACAATGTGGACAGCTGTGTGCATGCACGCACACAGACACACACACACACACACACAGACAGACGCACGCACTCACACAATAACCTCTGATCATTCAGCAGCGACAAGCACACAAGGCCCAAAACGGTACCTCTTGGTAAAATTCATCCCAGAGGGAAAATAATGACGTCAGATCTTGGTCCGGCTGCTTCCTTGTACATAAGAGCTGCTGTGTAAGACATTTAGTTCAGCATGTTTTGTACAAGTGTCTCTTCATAAACAGCATGGGGGAAGGCCTGTCTGGTGTCTTTTCGGTGTCCATGTGCTGTCCTATTTGTCCTATTTGTCCTACAGTGGGATCAGTTCCTCATAGTTTTCAGACTGCAGATGGATCCTTAGTGAAAAAATCAACAAAAGGTGCTGAGACATGGATTTTCACACTAATTTAAAACTTCTGATCTAAATATTAAAAAAAACATCAGAGCTTCTTGTCTCCAACCCGTCCTGCTAAAAGTCTTCCAATTAATCCCTTGCACTTCTCCTTCTTAATTTATCCTCTGGTACTCTCACCCCACTGAGAGTGGGTGTCTCCTCTGTCACAAGTCAGTGACTTTATTCTCCACAGCAGCAGCAATCTGCTGCAGCCTGTAGCCGAGCTGCATCTTCTGGGCCGTGGTGTCCTCCTCCAGTGCCGTGATGATCTGATAAGAAGATGACGAGTTGGGGCATGGAAGGAGAGATAGGTAAAGAGAAATGAAGGGTTTAGAAGATTTAAATAAATAACACAAATAAACAACTACTAGTCCTATAAGCTGAACATTTACAAGCTCAAAGTTTGCCTAACTGATTTTCATATCCTCACATGTTTTCTGTAAATGGCACCCATTTACATAAAACATTATAAATTATTCTACATGCAACATGAAGTCTGTCCCAGTGTCACAATCCTGACAGTGACACTGGCAGTAATACACTAAACGCTGACACATGCTGAACAATTGACTCTACATTTTAGCAGGTGTTGGCACGTTAAATTCAAAGTCACAAATGATGTGCTGTAAAGATCAACTCAACTTGACTTGTTTCTGATTTTTCTATCAGTATTATTACATTATTATCATTCATTCTGACTGCCATACTCATGTTGTGAAACTGAAACTGAAAATCAGCACAGCTTTTCTTTTGACAATAAATTGAATGAGGTCAATGAATGTGCTGTTTAAAAACAAGACTCAAAAGTACTGACAGTGACTTTAGTAATATCAATACTTTATGCGTTGCAGCAAATTTGAACAGGAACTCTCCTCACTAAGAGCCACAAATTGTTTAAATTCTGCTGATTCATTGTCAGTATTAATCTAAATTTGCTGCCACCCACAAGATACTAGTAAAATCTGACACAGCCTTTTCAACCACAACATCGTTTTTTACCACCATTGGAGGGCGCCAAAGCAAAAAGTCGACTGAAGCGTTTTATTCCACCAAGGAGGAAGTGTTTTTTTCAGCGCTACTGAACCAATTTCTATGAAATGACATGGTGGATGGGATCTGTTTAGGAAGGTCACTTTCTGCAACCAATTCCATGTTTATACCCTGTACACAGAATGGTGATGTGAAATAAAGGCACAGCCGTAACATCTTGGAACAGGCTCAGTAAAAGGAGACTGTTGATGAACACACCTGGTCATAGTATTTGTTGATATACTTGTAGAGCTCGTGCAGTGCGACCAGGTAGTTCAGCTCTCCGGAGTAGTTCTAAAACACAAGGCATTCAGTTAGAGCTCACACTGTATCTCTGGCTATGTTCATCTGCAGTGTAGGCTGTGAGCTGCTCCTCACCCTGGACAGTTCAGCCAGAGCAGAGTTCATCTCCTGGTCACTGGCTGAGATGGTCTGTCTGATGTCAGCATAGTACCTACAAGATTAAATCTCCTCATGAACTTCACCAACATGACATTACATGCTGTTTAAGAAATCAGTTTTTAGCTCTCAGTATGATTTAAACTTTAAATCAATGCTGTGTTCTGCTCGTAGCAGTCGAACCCACCTTTCTACCATCTGTTTGTATCGAGGGATATCTCTGGCATACAGCAGCTTGTTGATTGGAGAGTCCTGTTTAAAATGAAAGAAATAAGAACTGAGAATGTATCCAACTGTTAGCTCCATCTGTCAGAGCTTTAATACTACAGTACCACCTGATTCTTCATTTAAATGCTGACCAGCAACTGAATCACAACTTAGAGCCTCAACTATATGATATATACATATACGGTATACATATATTTAGTTATGATTCAAATCAGTTTTATGTCCAGGAAGCTTCTTCGTGCACCCTCCCGATAATGCTCCTCACCCGTCCCAGTTTATGCTCAGCGATTGTGCAGGAGTCCATGAATGTCTGGGCGATAACAGAAAGAACAGCATCCACATGGTCCGATGCCTGGACATCAAATATAAACTGAGGGTTCTTCACAATGTTGATCCAGAAGCGCAGAGGGAGACTGGAGAAAGACAGATTATTAATAACATGCCACGTTGTATATCTCTCGATGATAGTTATATATGATGTATATTTTTACTGTCCAATAGAGCACAAGGCTCTCTGTGCTTCAGTGTACATATGTACCTGTTGGTCTTCCAAATGTGGATTGTCTCAGGGTCTGAGATGCCATGGTGTCCTGCCTGGTCATCCAGCAGGTCGAAGAAATATTTGACAGCCAGGGGGACGGGACGGCTGGTGCTAAGGATCACTGTGAACAGATCATCTACAAATTTCTGCAACGTGCCCTGAGGAAGGAAGAGGAGTGTTTTTATTCAAAAGTGCAGTAATGTTCAGATTTTGATTTCAGTTTGTTCTTGCCAGTCTTGTGAATAAATGAGTATTTACATATTCGCTGACTCACAATCTCAAACAACAGTTACAGAGCACGTAGTGAAGAATTGTCACTTGTAAAACATGATGTCATCCATCCACACTGCCTCGCCCTTCTCTTAGCTTAGGAGTTCTCTGTGTTCCTCACTCTCAGCCACCGCCTGAGAGGTACCTCTTAATGAGTATGTGTGTGTGTGTGTGTGTGTGTGTGTGTGTGTGTGTGTACTAGGGTAGTTTGAAGGATTTTGAGTTTTAAACTTACAAAATGAGGACATTTTAGACTATTTGAGGATTAAGACTTGGTTTTAGGGTTAAAACTAGGTTTACATTACAGTTAGTTTTAGATTAGAATGAACCATTTGACTCTGATGGTCGTGGTTATGGTTTGGTTAAGGAGTATGGGAATACAATATGTCACTGACTGTCCTCAATAACCTATAGAACATATGTTTGTGTATACCTTCATTGACAGCAGGCGGGTCAGGTAGATCTCAGGGATGGCCTTGGCCCTCTCTCTTTCCCTCAGGCTGCCTCTACGATGTTTGGGCAGCTCCGGCTCCTCACTGGCTTTCACCAGATGCCACAGGCGCACTCCACCCTCATCTGCATCCTCCAGCATTGGTGTTTCTGCACAGGTAAATTTGATTGAAAAATTGATTTACTGACCATAAGTCATTATTCCTAGCCGTATGAGGCAAATTGCAAATTGTGAATATGGGCTATACAAATAAAATTTGATTGATTGATTTGATTGACAAAAGAGTCATTTTATTTTTTAAACAACAACAACAACAACAAATTTAGTTGTTGTTGTTGTAAAGTAATTTAAAGTAAAGTAATTGTTTATTGTGGAATGACTTGAAGGGACTTAATGATAACAAGAGAAATGGACACATAGACAGATGGATGGTTTATAGTATTAAAGAGGTGAATTATAACGTAACACTCTTCTCATGTTAACTCACTCTCTCCTGCTATGTAGTCATGGTTGTCATGGTGAATGTGTTTGTTGTGTCGAGGGACCAACGCTACTGTTGCACCGTCCGGGACCTGACAAAAAACATACAAGAAACATAGTGTCAGAAAAATACAAGGAAAAGTACCGTTTATATTTTTATGGTGAGCAAAACATATTTGTGACCTCTGACCTTGTAGTGCTGAAGAGTGTTTAGGCGCTTCCAGTTGCCCTGAACCACAGATGTCAAATCCTCATCGGATAGGATGAGATGTCCTGCAACACCAGACCTCCACTCTAAACAAGACACAATAACTGGACCATCAGCATTATGTGTGTAGGCTCATTTGAGAGAGCGTATGTGGTTATGTATGTGTATAAAATAAAGCAAATGTTATTTAAATTCAAACATGCTCACGTGCTTGCCCGTTTTAATTATAGAGAAATAGAAATGAAGGCTGACTTCATTCATTATGCAATTTGAGTCAGAATTTATGTCACTCCTGCTGTAGGGGGCGCCAAAGCTCAACTTAAAAATTGATTGATTCAGAATTTCTTTTACTTTACTTAAACAGATGTAACTGTGAACTGGGCAGTAATTGAATCAGGCACTGACTGAAGCAATGTTCACAGGATGCATGAGATCTCTGAGGGGCTGTGAGTTGAGCTGCAGCTCTGACGACTGAGAGATCCAGTTATACGACAACAACTATTCTTATAAACAACAAGAATTAAATAATGCAAGTACAAAACACCACAAAAATATAGAACACTCACTGTCTTTGAACATTTTACTTGGTAAAAGTTACAGATGAGACCTTCAAAACAAAAACAAATATAAATCTAAAGGTGTGTCATGTAAAGTGAACGGATTCTCACCCAGGTCGAGTGAGTCAGCATGGGGTCGGTGGGAGAAGGAGGTGCCCTTGAACACCTGATCCAGCAGCTTCTCCTTCACCTGTGTGATGGTATCACAGTCGAGCACTTTGGAGGGCAGAGGCTGGGTCTCGTTCACTCCTCCACCCTGCACCAACACATTCAGAGTCTGCACAGGAGGAAAAGGGGGAGCGTAAGAATATCAGATAGAAGCATCCAAAAAAAAATACTTCCTACTGTCTTAAATTCCTGATTTCGGTAAAAAGGATCAGTCGATCTAAAGTCAGAATTCCTCTCACCAGGGTCTTGTACTCCACATCCTCTCGCAGCAGCCGGTTGTCATTCAGCGTATATTTGGCTTTGCCAGTGACAGCATCCACTGGTCCTTTATCTACTTGGTGCTTTATGGCCCTGAACAACATGTAGAGAGACTCTCCAGCTGAGTCCTACACACACACACACACACACACACACACACACACACACACACGCACAGGTTTAGAGCAAGAACAATACCTCTCTCATATCTGTACTTTCGACACACTGTGCATACAGTACAAGTAGCACACAGACTGAACACCGGATGTAAAGCTAACTGCCTGACTCTACTGCCATGTTCACAAGCCCAGATAAATCTGTCACATTGCTTACTGTTTATCTATTTCATCCTAGTTGCATCAGAAATTCAAAATGCATCAAGTTTGATATGTTGACTGACCCTAAGGAAAGCATAAAGACAGATGGACATCCAGTTGGTCAGCAGCTTCTCCACCACTGTCTCTGTTCTATAGAAAAAAAAAACACACACAAGTTGTGACCCAGTCTAAAATGCATTAAAGTTACACTTGTCCTCTCAGTCTTCTTTTTACCGTCGCAGCATCAGTTTGGGGTTCTTTGCCACGTACTGCTCCACCAGGTCATTCAGCAGAGTTTTAAGGATGTCTGTGAAATATTCCAGTTTTCCGTGAAGTGCCACTGTCAGCAGAGAAGCCACATAGGCTCGGTCTCTGGGAGAAAAAGTCCGCTGGCTCTCCAGTGTGTGAATGAACTAAAAAAAGGACGTGATAAGGTATGTTATCGCTCTCATTATAATGTACGCCATCTCTGGAAAACTTGACTTTACCCCAAATGCTGACGGAGAGGATGACTACCTTAGTGAGAAAGAGTTTGCTGTTAAGTAGGTTAGACAGTTGCACCAGGCCCTGCTCCACTGTCTGCCGTCGACACTCCTGAACGTCCAGGTCCCGCCTCAGCGGAGACTCTCTGTGGCCCGGGAAGAAAATGCGTTCAGCATACATCCGATAGTCAAGGAAAGGGATCCCTGACCCCACCAGGTCACTGGACATGTCCATCATTTCTGTCATCAGGTCTGTGATTGGGTGAAAAGTCACACAGTGTTTATCTACTGAAGTTTAAAGCTTCTCTTGTATGTAATATTCAACTGTTATGTTGGAAACTGCACTGGGAGGGAAGAGCTGATGAATACTGACAATGTGTGTGATGAAACTGCATCATTTTGTGAGGATGTTATAATAACAAAGCTGATCTGCTTACATCAATAAACTAAAATAAACCAGTGCTCCTCTGTGTCTGCGTGAGGTCTCAGGGTCTCCTAACTCCTCATATCATGCAACTGCAGTCCCCTCACACACTCTTACCTGTGAACTCTTTTTTGCAGCGATCTCTCACACTGGTCTCCAAGTTCTCCAGTTGGATCTGGACTTTCTTGTAGTCTCTCAAGGCCTGCTTACTCTTCCTCCTGACAGACACCAACACAGGCAGGACCACACGGTCAGGAGAGAAGGCGGAAAGGGAATAAGCAACACTACTTCTACACTGGAACAATGTAGAAGTGGATCCAGTGGCTAGCTCAAGTAATTATACCAAACTCAGACTAGCAAGGATCAACCTTTACCAAAGATTTATCAAGCTGGGTCAAATTGAAACATGGGTCATACCCACATGTGACTGGCCTGAAGGTGGATGAAAGCTCTGTTAGAGTAACGTTTGAGTGCATGTTCACCTCCCTGACCAAAGCCTTTCATTTTATCACAAAAGGGCACAGTGTCCCTTAGATTTCATTCCCTTAGATTTCATGGTTTAGGGTTTTGTTTAAGCAGTCATGTGCCTCTAAACTATATACAATCATCGGATTCAATAAATTTGAAAAATTAAAGTTTGGAGTATCACAGCAAAGGATCTGAATATTTTGGAAATGAGACTTTTTAAATATACACAATGCCATTAGACCTAACAAATACAGTGCAAACATGATGCCAGTCTTACACACTGATCAATCAAAACTTTTCTCTATAGTGCAACTTGCGGTCAGAACTCCACAGGTTACACTGACCACATTTACCGTACTGACTGACCTGTAGATGAGCACAATAATGAGGACTATGAGGACCACTATGGATGCCCCAACCCCAACTCCAATCTGAGCCTCCATGGGGAAGGTGGATGGACTCAGGTTGTCATACAGAACCTTCCCAAGAGAAAAGTTCAGATTGCCCATATGGACCTGAAACACACACAGCCATTAATTTAACAGTACGAATCAATGTCTCTGTCAGGTGCTCATGCTGTTCCCACCCTTCTGTGGCTGGACAGTAAAAAACAGGTAAGCTCACAGTAAACTCTGGGATGTTGTCAGAGCCATCTCGTTTCTTGCTGTTGGGTCCTGGTGAAGGCTGCTGAGGCGGTGGCTCACAGTACAGGTGGTTGCTAGTCAGAGTCTTCACAGCACATACACCCTCCCCAATCATCACTGCCACCTCATCCTTAGTGATGGCCAGGTCCAGGTTTTCTCCCTGACAACACAAGAAATAAAGACAATTGATATTTTAGTTATTTTCACTTTCACTCCTTCTTCTTTTAAAATTATAACCGCCACAACCTGAGAACCATTAACTGGGTTTAATGTTGTTGCAGATCAGTGTACTGTACATCTGCGGTCTGTTTTAAAAGAATTTATTCTGAACCATTCCAAATATGATTTTAAACATTTATTGTCAGTTCAATTTGTTTCTATGCCTTGACAAAGTGTTTTTGGGTGTATGCATTTATTTTACCAAACAGTGCGGTTTCAAATTTTTTTGGAACAAAACAGTTAATAGTTACAACTGGTTGTGTTATCAGATAGTAGAAATGAGATGTGCAGAATGCCTGGCTGTCATTGAATCTTCTCTGACCTCCAGCTGAATGAAGCTGCCAGGGTTGTAGCGGTATGCCTTTAGAGGTTCATTCTTGTTCAGTTTGTGTAGGACAGGGTTTGGTTCGTAGATGAAGGCCTGGGGGTTCAAACTCCTGAAGTCGAATCGCAGGTTGTCCAGTAGAAACTCCACTGTAACCTTGAACCCCAATATGGAGGAGTCCACCATTGGAGAGTGGCACAGGATCAGTGAGGAGGAGTTCACCTCACAGCGCTCTATGAACTGATGGGACAGCAAGACGTTCAGTAAAGGCATGCACACGCAGGGGTACATGCACACAAACACACACAGAAACTCACACACAGACAGACCTGTTTGATGGAGCAGAGCGGGTCCCCAGGACAGATGGGGTCAGGAACCATTCTTACTGGCCTTCCAGGTGTCCTCTCTCTGCCTGCTCTGTGCTCTGTGGTCCTCCTCCGCCTCCTCCTCTTCATGTTGCTCTGGCTGATGGACTCAAAGGGAGAGACTGTCACCACCATCCGGGGCTCCTGCACCACATCCAAATTGTGGCCTGACACATAGATCAGTCGACCACCGCTAAACAGAGAATCCAGTTTTAAATTCAAACCTTTTTTTAAAGTCAGGAACAAAGTAAACAATGGGGACTGGAGGTCTGAGACTTACTCCAGAAAGCTCTTGGCTGGCTTGGCGTGGGTTAAGTTGGGGTTGTGGGTGTAGCAGTAAGACATAGTGTTGAGATGACGCTGGCTGGTGCCATAATGCAGGGTGATCTGGTGATCTCCTGTCTTATTACTGCTCCCAGTCACACACTGAACACTGGCCCTTTGTATTTCTGATACACTGAGAAGGAGGTACAGAGAAGGGACAAATTTATAAATGATGTGATACATTAACCAACAGTGAAATTGTTTTTTTCTCTTCCCACTCTGGTATGGGGTGGTAAGAGGTCAGACTGACAGAACTGATAGAAACTGGGTGGAAGCATCACCATTCAGGGAAAGATGTCCTACTTTATGTATGTATATGTGTGCGGGCGTGCGTGTCTCACATGTTGCAGGGCACTCCTCCTACAGTGATGCTGAGGTCAGAGGGTCGGCCCGTCAGTAGGTTTCTGCCAGTGATTGTCAGGGAAGTCCCTCCAGCCTTGGGCCCCCTTTCAGGTGACACCCCCATCACAAATGGATCCTGACAAGACAGAGAGAATGGAAGGAGAAGGCACTTGAAATGGATTAAACATTGAAATACACAGAGGAACTCATTATTAACCAGCAAAAAGGACAACGTGTGTACAATTTATATGACCTTAAACTGAATATTGGCTTTCTAAATGACCAAACATCACTGGGCTGATTTTATTGGCAATTTAAACTAATAGCACTTGAAAGGGCCAAATAAGAGCTATTTTATTTTTGTTTTTGATTTTGTCCACCAGAGAGCACTGGTGCGCCACTCCGACAGACACATCATTGACAGTTCATTAATGACACTGCCCAGCATTCAGGCAGAATCTGTGTTAACATGCTGTGCTTACTACACTTGTCATGTGGAACTGATGATTAATAAATCTCTCCTTCTGTATAACCTAAGTAAGTCTGGATGCCATGTGACAACTGTGGTGGCTCCAGAGAATCCCATGTATGAAAGTAAGCACATCAGTACTTTCAAAACAGCCAGAAATAACACTAGTCAGCCACAACATTAACACTGTGAACTAGTTTTAATGTTGTTTCTGACAGCTGTTAATGTAGTTTATTTTAGGGTACATGATAAAGTATTCTCTTGTAATTATTACATAACTGTGCTATAGACAACAGACAATTTGATATGTTGCTTCCAGTTTTAGCAATATGCAGAAATCCAGGTCAACACATACCAATCTATTAGAGTGTAATGAATATACGAGTTATTGTACCTGGTAACTGAAAGTCTGGCTGGACCGGCCTAACTCTCCTCCACTCACTTTAACAGACACATGGCCCACTTTCTCTCCACCTTCTCTTGCTTTGGTCTTGCACACAATCCTGGAAGATTGACAAAACACTTGAAATGATTGTTTGAAAGTTGACATGGAGGTTTAAGCTGCTATGAGACATGCATAGAAGTCTGCACAATTTCAGATAAATGACAGAGCTCATGTGAGAACACAGCAGGGAATAGCCCAGTCTGGGTGTTACTGGGACAGCATGACACTTGTACATTCCAATCACAAAATGTCTACCTGACCACAGAATTAATATGTCAAGTCCTGTTTACTACATGTTCACCCTCCATGAACCACCGCTCACCTAAATGTTCCACATATTTTCCTCATACTGTCAAACATCTGACCCAGACCCTGCTGCATTGCTCACACGTGAAAGGCAAAGTCTGGAAAATGTCCAGACGCTAGTTACCTTTTTTCTGTTGCTGGATTTCACCTCTGGAAACAGCTAGAGACTGACACTTACCTTTTCACATTAATTATAATCATAACACAAGAAAAAAAGACGGTACGTACCTGGAGGAGACCTCGTAGAGGCTGGGGATGACTGTGCAGGCCACACCAGCTACTGATACTGAGTAAAGGATGTCTTCAGCCTTCTGGCCCAGGTTGGAGCCTGAGATGGTCACCATGGTGCCTCCTTCAAGCAGACTTGAGAGTGGTTCAATCTGAGTCACAAAATAAATGGGGTATCTTCTCTATTAGTGTTTCACTTTTAGGTGCTAATTTACGTAAACTTAAAAAAATAATGTAACCTAATCTCAAGAATGAATATTAATTTCAAGCATCTTAAATCTCCCACATTCTTAAAGCAAAGTGGTAAGTTAGAGCTGTACTCACAGAGTGTATGACTGGGGCAGGACACGTTTGCTGTATGGGCTCACTGCAAGAGTCTGAATATAAGCAGCTGGCCTGAGCAGTGCCACACCACACACAATTATACTTGTGGTCAGCTGTATGGCAGCGGCTGCAGTCAGATCGGCCCACAGAGCAGTTGTACAGAGTCACTGGAGGCACGGCAGACATAAAGAAGGATCAGAATAAAGAGATACATAGCTTGCCATTGAGTTTTGTTTGCTCTTTGGAGAAAATATGTGTGTAAACACTGAGTGCCTTAAAAAGGAAAATAATAAAATCAAATCTATTTACCTCACATCTAACTCACCATAAAGATCAGTAGAACTGTCCACATGGAAGGTGTCTCTCCTCTTCACATACACCAGGGCATTGTATTCCTCCACTGGAGATGAATATGTGTACTGGACAAACAGCAAAAGCTTCACTTACAGGAACACAATTCACTGCTATCTGCTGCACAGTCACAGAGTAATGAGATGTAGTGTTACAGTGCGTGGCTGTACATTATCAGACCTGGTGTAGCTGACAGGTGATGTCAAAGTTGAATGGATTCACGTCATCAGTTTCCACATAGGCGTCCACCACCACCGTCTGTCCTTCTATGACCAACACACACTCATAGTTCAGCTCTGTGTCCTGAACAAACAAAAGGCTTGTGTTAGAGAGCCAGGCAAGGTAAACAGGATTATATCTGACATGTTCTAGTGTGTGTGTGTGTGTGTGTGTGTGTGTGTGTGTGTGTGTGTGTGTGGGAGGGTGGGTACCTGATAGAGGTGCAGGTTGCGAGCCAGTAGCGTGATCTTCCTCTCTACTTGAACAGGGAGCAGCGATGAACCCTGGACCTTTTCAACACAAGGACAAGCTGAGGAACCCCAGCTCACAAAGGAGCCCTCGTCCCCCTGTTGTTTAGCAACACCCAAGCACACAAACACAGAGAAAAAGAAAAAGATGCACACACAAAGTATAAATACACAAATCCTGACTTCCTTTCTCTTATATGTTACAAGTACAACAATTCCATATCATTAAGTGAAGCTGAACACTACGTCAAATAATTCACTTATACTGAAGGCACTATGTGTCCTTGTAATGTGAATCATTTGTTGTTAAAAAAATACAATCTCAGAATGGACTGCTGTGGTAGTGCAGGAGCCACTATTTAGGTTCATTGACACCACTAAGATAGAGATAGCTGCCATAATACTTTCCTATTAGAAGATAAGGAGGCACACAGACATTCTGTTTACCATCAGTTTTCATGTCAGTTGCCACTGTGTTCCTCCAGGGAACATCGACTGGCTCTACCATCCATGCATACCAGACTGTCAGAGTCTACATGAGCCACATGTACTCAAAGGGCATCCCTCTCAGTCTTCAAGAAACCCCCCAAGACTCATGTTGTCTACGAGCACCTTCTCTTCTAACATGTCTAACATCTTCACCTAGACCCCTTGGACTCATGCACATATTTAGTGCTTAGTCATTGTTGTTTCTAAGTTAGAATAAACGTGTCTGTCAAATGAGTAAACTCAGGGGGTCAAAAAACATGTTAAAACGATCAGTGAAATCATTTGGACAATGAAGATAAAATTAAATTGTGGCTCAGACATGAGTGATGAAATGTCAGGCTACTGTTGGTATAGGATACTTCTTAAACGGAGTGCATTTTTGACTGTAGACCTTGATGCCTGCACCTAGTAAATGTGTCTCTTTCACAATAGCTTTGCAATTGACCTGCACAAAACTGCAGAAAACCGCACAACTACTGCAGCTCACAGCCACTCGCCCTTCTTGTTATCAGTTTTAAAGTAAAGCCTCAGAAAGACAGGTGTCAGACAGAGGAGGAGGAGCGCAAAAAAAGGGCAGAACAGGATGACAGGATTATCTCTGGCCCTACAGCAGGAATAGGACATCCAGTCAGGGACTGGGAGCACTGAGAGGCTGCTGAAGCTTTGAAAAGGGAGAATAGACGAGGAGGAGGAGATGAAGGGGGGGCAGCAGAACTCACCGGGAGGAAGGCATCAGCTGGATCATACTGGTAGTCCAGCTCTGAGTCAGTATCCAACAGGTGGGGATAAGATGTGGGTGCATGGTCAAGCTCACCATCCCCTGACAACACAGTGGCAGCTGAAAATGTGGCTGTGTCATTTTCTGAAAAGTCAGCACCCTCAGCATCAACATCCACTTCTTTTGGCCAAAGGAGCACCTCAGGGTCAGAATCCAGGTCTCCTGCCAGAGTGACTTGTGTGGACATCAGGATGGGTGTCTGGGTTGGGTCTAGGTAGAGAGAGGGCTCAGAGTCATTTGGTTTGCCCACAGGGAAAGGCGAGGGCAGGGGGAAGCCAGATGAGGCCATGGTGGGAGGCTCAGCCAGGGTCTGTGCTCCCTCTGCTTCCTGGGTATCGTTGTGGGGAGACTCCGTCACCACCTCCAGTGAGGAGGTGTCTGGGATCATCAGAGGTATAGCTGGGTCCAGCTCTCCACTCTGACTATCAGCCATGGTGGCAGGAACCAACTCTGCTACCGCCATACCAACACTGGGTGTAAATGGGGCATCTATGATATCACTCTGGGTCACAACGATTAGTTGCTCTCCCTCTTCAGCCTCTTCTTCCTTCCTGGTGGTGCTCTCTGAAGGCGGAGGCATTGTCGTGACTGGTGTGGTAGGTGGCAAAGTGGCGGCGGGTTGAGAGGGATGGGTGGTCAGCTCAGAACTGGCGATGGTTGTGGGTAGACTACCGGGGGCAGTAGGGGTGGTTGTCTCATAAGTGGTTGCCATGGAGATGGGGGCCATGGTGGTTGTTGTGGCAACAGTGGCTGTTGTTGTGGAAGGAATTGTGGTGGTTGTCATGATGCTGGTTGCTGGGGCAGCTGTTGTCGTACTGGGTGTTGTAATGACTTTAAAAGGTTTAGTTGTGTAAGGAGCTGAGGTGGGGAGTTGAAACTGGGGGGAGGAAGGAATGAGGAGAGGGTGAGACAGGGAAAAAAAATGGACTGAGCTGAACTGAATTTAAACGTGGTGTTAAACATGTAACCTGTTGTTACTGTTGATGCATGCACAGCCCGGATGATGTTAAAAATAACGACTTACATTGATGCATGAAGCAAAACAAAACATTTGTGAACATAATGACTTAATGAGAGGAAATCTATCAATGCAACACATTCATGAATCAAAATACTTCTGTTGCGTTACTTCTATAAACGAGGAACCATGACTGACCCAGCGCGTGGATAACCGTTTGTTAACCATTTTTTTAACTGAACGAGACACTGTGCTGTGCGGCAGATGAACTAGAGGAGGGTTTATTAAAGACAAACAATGACGTGCTACATATTCTCTTTATATACTGGTTTTGTTTGATGCAAAGCGAACTCACCACCCAGCAGTCACAAGAAATGCAATGCATTTGTCAGAAGTAAGCACTGACTGCACACAAGACATGGTCAGGTCTGAATTATTGACAGTAGTTTAAAATAAACCTTGGAGCAAGGTAAAAGTTAAAAGCAGCCACAGTGACATGTTACATGAAGAGCTTCTGTTGTATTACAAATTACTTGTGCAATGTAGAGAACAAGCACTATAACCAGGCACGCTGGTTTGATGCATGTCTCATAATGCAGCTGTTCATTGAGCATTTGCCGGCTCAAAAATCCTGGGACCTGTAGTTGGAAACTATGCTAACACTTGAGACTTAGGAATTCTGTAACTTTAAATCTGATTTATTACAGTCTAGTTTTGCTTCATTCATGACAACCCAACACAACTTGTCAAGCATTGTTCCTGACATTTCAACATAAATGTGCTCATTTAAAACAAATCTCCACAAAGAAGAACACTTAAAATTCCTTACTAGCCAGTCATTGATTTACTTTCGTTTCTGAGAAAAAGGAAACGGAATATGTGAGGGTTGACTCTGCGAAACTGTCGGATAGAACTATTTAAATACAGTATTTGACTTGACACCTTTGTGAGCGTTGCTTTTCTGCTGCTCTAAAATGACAACACTGTGACTTACATGCTGGTTGTAGATGATCACTCCCTGCTCACAGGTGGGCTTGTGGGTACACAGATGCTGGTGAACACACCAGTTACAGCCCCACTGGCTCAAAACACAACCTCGGCAACTGCAAGGAACATTAACACAGTGTAGGGATTAGACACATTAAATAAGTGCCTTTTCATGAGGGGGATGTAAACGACTAATCAGGATGAAGACGTAGTGTCGAGTTCTAATAGGTGCATGACAGGACATGAGTGAAGGATAGACTGGTACAGAGAGAAACACTAGACCACAAAAAATAATCCAATTGATGCAAATCTGATAGCAATCATTGGTAAGAAAGGTCAATGGTCTAAATGAATTGTGCCTCAGTTTGTTATCAGAGCGACTGGTAGAGACAAGAAGGAAAGAGTGTCTGAGAGGGCAGGCATGTGGAAACAGTGAAGGATACTAAGTACACACTGACAGTGGTGTTGAGACGGTCGAAGGTTTCCATCCAATTTAATGAGGACTTCTTTTTACTTGTGTTTCACTTTTCAAAACAAACCAATTATTTCCCCTTTTCACTCTGATATTGGCTATATTCCCAAATTTAACACACCGGAGGATCAAGTTTACTGCAAACTTCCAGCAGGAAACTGTTCTACTTTTACTTTAATCCTGTTGTGAATCAATTTAAACTAAACACCCACACTGACTGTAAAGGTTGTTGCTCAGTGGCTTCAGCTTTTTAATACACAGTCAAATGCTCCTAAAAATCATTATAGGAAATTCAGCACAGCAATTTTAAATGTCAGAAATAAAACTACACTGGACAAAACCATTCATGGTGTTTTTCACAAAGTGCCATCTGTGGGGCATCCTCCATTTAAATGTGAAAGTGTAACAGCATTCTTCTTTTGACTATATCCAATAACACGTCTCGACTAATATTTCCTCATTATTTCAGGTTTCATCTACTTAGATGGTTATTTTTTGGTCTCCTGATTTCTAACAGCAGGATTTGAAGCTTTGCAGAATGAGTGACCTCTCTTTTTTCATAGCCCAGAGACGGAGGAGAACATGTAGCCTTATATGGCCACTGGCAGGCACTGATTGTGCTGTGGAAAGCTCAAAAACATAAATTTTTATGGGAATAAGTTCAATTCATCATTTGACGCTGTTAAATAATTAGTAACATTATACACTATACACCTATAATAAGTAAGTATGCTATTTATGATAGGAAAGTAGAACATTTTTGCTTTTGACGCCCGGTCTTCCACCTCTTATGTAATGGAGATCTAGACAGTCTGTAACGTTGTGCTGTGTCTCAATACATGCACTTCCATACTTACACGTGCTATTTTTAGCCTGAAAGTGCATTCACATTGATAAGGATTCAGTGGCACTGCTAGCAGTGTACACTTCTTAACCTCAGTGGTTGCCACAAGTCCTGAGGAAGAAGAAGAAAACCCTTTGCGGCATGTCAGGAGGAGACACGGAGAGCAGGATGATTAAATCAGGGGTAACTTACGGCATGCTGCCGGACAGCTGCTTTACGGCCATGCAGTCATAGAAGATAAACTCTCTCACTGTGACGGTGACGTCGCCAAAACGAAGAGACAATGCCACTTTGACAGAGTCTGGGAACAAAACACAGTGAGAGAGAGAGACAGCATGAGGAAGAGCTAAAACAACACGTCGTAACATCAGAACAAAGCTGAGTGAGCAAGGCTCTGAAAATATTTGGTCAAGATTATCGTCTCTGATTAGGAATGTCTGTGAGAAGCACCATGTTCCTCAAAACACAGCGACGGAACGTGGGAGAAGGTTTGGTCCAAGCAGCCAAAACACAGAGACCTAATTAAACCCGTGTGCTTCCTCCCTCCTCGGCCCCGAGAGTGCAGACATAAACACAGCAAGATGGCCCTTCTCTCCAGCAGGTGCAACGCAGAGAAGACAGTGCACAAGTCTACTATGCTATTATTATTAAGAAAAATGTTTTTTATATATATATATATATATATAATATTTTGGTTATTTTGGCCAAATTATTTTGTCTAAGTGTACTTAAAATAAACTAAATACAAAAATAAATGCTGAGATACAGTAAGGGAATAGGTTTCTATATTGATATACTAGTATCTCAGTGGCTTTATTTAAAGTTCATAGTGAAGTGGGTAAACACAACATAATTGTGCACAGCTATGGTCTGTATAGTAAAGTAGGAATTTAATCAGTTAATTGCAAAGTGCAGGTAAACAGCATTTTCTCTTCTCAGTGTGTGTGAAGTGCAGACTTTTCTCTCAGATCTCAGCAGGTTACCCAGTGAATATCATATTAGTGCTGCAGAACTAACACAAAGGTGAACAAAAGTGGATCTTTAATTAAAATAAACATAGTAAAAGGAGAACAGATTTAATATAAATGACACCAGTGTTTCCGTTTTATTATTGAACACTTTTATAATTGGGGCAAGTGAAAAAGATGAAAACACAGCACTAGTTCTAATGAAAAGTCACCCATCACAAATCCACAAACAGAATAACTCAGGAAATTATCTTCTGTTTCATTTGATGTTAGAGGCGATAAATACTTCTCTGATTCATTACTACAAGTGGTTCCTGTAATTCAAAATCTTTAACAGGCACCATTCGGGTGAGAATCTGAGCATTGGTTCCCTTTACAGGGCCCGAGCTCCATTTTTTATGAAGTGAGTGAAGGCACAAAGTCTCTTTAAGTGAAGGTAAGCCACAGCTCAGTCCTGTAATGCAGCCTGTGTGTCCATATCTCAGTAAATCCCCACGCTGACTCTGCCTGAGCTCTGTACCCTGAGAACTACAACAAGCTGCAAGCTTCAGGAATGCAGACATGGGAACCGGCAAGAGTGCATGCATGTGCGCGTGTGTGTGTGTGTGTGTACAAGCTGGTGTTGTTACATCTTAAAGCTCTTCACTGGTATAAACACTGACCTTGTCAGGACCGACTGTCCTCATGGGGACCAAGGCCCAGTCCTAATGTACCAAAAACATGATTTCTAAGGCCCCGAGGTTAGGGTTAAGGCTAAAATGTTAACTGCAGTTGGATTAAGGTTATGGTTAGATGTAGGGTTAAGGTTTGGTAAGGTGTGTGAAAAATTCACAGAAAGACACAAATCATATGAATGTTTGGGTAAATGTGACCACTGTAGGCTTTTTTCCCTCATTTACAAGCCCCTTTAATTTTTGTCTAATCACTGTCCCTGACTTACTACAATAAACAAGCTTTTCTCAGCATGGTAACAATCAACCAAGAAAAATAAAAAGCAAAACATAGCATCATTCGATGAAACATATTTATGAGGGAGCTGTTTGTCTTAACTTTTATCCTTTGACCTGTAAAGCATGTACCCTGCTTCGAGTTGAGTGTCAGCTGGAATTTACCCTCCTGCCAGCGATTCTCAAAGGATTAGCAGTATTGTTAATGGATGGACGCTTTAAACTACTGATTACTCTCTGTTGTGCAAACTGGCTTAAAAATGACTGAAAACAGATTGGTTTAGCCTAGATTCCTAGGCAGGAGACTGGAGTGCATATATTTAAGGTATGTCTAAACCTGTGGGAACACACATTCACCTACATACACATATTCAGAAATACATGAACGAAAATAAATCTCATCGCAGTAAGCTCCTAAATCCTCCAGTCAAATCAACAATTAAAGAACAGAGTAAAAACACACTCACCCTGTCCTGGAGGCACTGTGGGTACTCTGCTGGTGTCAGGTGATTGGCAGGTGACCCCAGTTTTGGTGACAGTGGCAGGACTGTGGCTGTCCTGGAAGAAGCAGGAGTAGGACTCACCCTTCTCCAACACAGGGAGACCTGGGACAGACAGAGATATCTGAGGAAAAATAAAACAGTGACACTGAGTCAAACAGATGATGGGTACAGACAGGTGCTTAAGCATAAAAGCGTACATACATGCAGCAGGAGACTGGTAAAGAAAAGACAAAGTCAGAGTGGACACAGACGCAGCATCAGTAAAGCCACACCTACTGCTGTGGAGGACAGTGAAGGTCAAAATGACAGTAAGTGATTTAACTGTCTGAAACCTGATTCCTATCTGCTCACCCTTGAATGTTTTATAGTAATAGTCCCAAGAAAACACACATTTGAGCCAAACAAAAATTATTTTTGGTTAATTCAGACTTAAACAAATAGTCTTCTCTTCTTCATCCTGTTCACTCCTGTGATGAAACAGTGTTGGTAATGTGTATATATTTTATGTCTCTAATGCAACTGCCTACTGCCCACTAGCCTACTGTGCCATTCACATACACATGGTTTGTCATAAAACAAACATATATCCAGCATACAAACAGCACCATCAGCCAGCTTGCAGTACAGTACACTGTACACAGTACCAGCTCATCTGATAAAAGATTCTGGGAAGTGATCTGTTTGGAAGCCTGGTATGTGGGAGCATGTGCAGGCAGAACATTATCATGGATATAGTGTACATCAGATGACTAATCCATAAATCTTAAATAAAACCTGTTGGTGCTGGAGGTGCATAATTTTATCTTCATCTGAAGTCAACAGAAACTGAAAAAAACTGTGTTTCTGTTCACACAGTCTGCAAACAAAGATCCTCGTGTACCCTTCAAACCCTCTTTAGGGTGTGTACAGATGTGCATATAGATGGGTATGCAGTGGTTTTATCTTGCATTATGCTGCTTTCATAAATGCATTGCATTCTTACCCTCCTGCTCTCCTCCTTGCTGATATTGGAGGGGTTGAGGTCCTGGACAGTCAGGCACTGCTGCTCCATGTCAAAGCTCCACAGCCACTGACCTGGCTGGTTCCCACGGCTGCATTGTGACTGTAACACACACCTGCCACCAAGATGGCATCCATTACATCACATAAAGCAGTCAAGCTCTCCTACTCTCTGTCTCTCACTCAATATATCATTTTAATAATCAACCTGCGAGGTTGGACACATTGTGACTGACGCGTATTTCACAGTTTCTCTGACTGTGCCTCTTCGTGCTGACTCAGCTCCGCTGTAGTGTCTTTTTCTACTGAAGGCCATGGTGCAGGTGTCTTTGTCGGTGCAGAACGTTTCGTCGACATTGTGGGTTTTGTCGTGGAGACAATATGCAAACATGTAAATTTGCCAAGTCGAACGCATTCTGTACTGGACAGAGACGAGGCACGGAGGAGACTGATTGACATTGGCCTAGAGTCCCTTAGCCAATCAGGACACAGAGCACAATGCACGTTCATATACTGTAAAAAAAAAAAGCATAACAAACTGCACTAAAAAAATCTGTGAAACAGCGAAGCCGCAAAAGGTGAACCTCGTTATAGCGAGGGTTCACTGTATTTATAAGCAGAGCCAAGCTCTCTCATGACTGTCGAAGTAATGTTTCCATCTCGTTACCATCATTCAGTAGCCGTGTTTGTGACAGTGTGTCTAGGGATTCACCAGTTAAAGGTGAAACACTATGGGTGTTTTAATGTTTTGTGCATAATGTGGACATATCCAGATTAGAGGCTGACTCCCGGTGCAGATCTCACCTTCCCTCCAGGACACACCAGCCGCAGTAGGGGTCGTGGGCCAACAGGCAGGAGTGGCAGTCTGGGTGCTGCTGGCATTCAGCCACCGGCCTCTTCTGCAGCTGGAACCAGGACAATACAATCATGTTCATTCATGCAAAGGGTATAGACTAAGCTTGCTAAAAATCTGAAGTATAAAGGCTAGGTGGCCCACTTTCCTTAATTGAACAATGCAAAATTAAACTATGCTCATTTAGAATCATCTACATAATCTACTACTGACAGTGGAAAAAGGAGAAATGGGCCAGACATAAGAGGGTCTTACCGTAATTCATTATTTCTAGGTTGCTTAGATGTACCTACCATGTTATGTGTCATAATGAAAAGATGCTCCTCTTTCTCGTCAAGGATGAGGTCCGAGCTGATGGCTGCATTCTGCTGGATGGAGATGTCAGAGTACTCCTCCACCTCACCATTTGGCCCTAGAAACAACTGAGGAAATGTACACAGATCAGTCATATGATAATGGGGCATTCAATGGGCTGAATATACAGGCAATAGAACTAATTTGTTTTTTTTAGTTGTTGCTCACACCAGGGAAATCCACAAATGGTACCAGCCCTACCTCAGTGTGTCTAATTCTCATGTTAGGTATTTTGTTTTCCTTCCCAAAGTTTTTTCCAAGTATTTTTCACTGCAATTTATTTCGACTCCTCTTTTAATGATTTTCCTGAGACTGTTTACCACATTTAAAGTTGTTAAAAAAGCATTCAGATATAAATTTTCTGATTTTAATTTTTTATTAGTTCTAAGTCAATGAACTCAAATCACTAGAGGGACTGACATAACAGCACAATAAAATTCTATCTGTATAGCCCATATTCACAAATTACAATTTGCCTCATAGGCTTTAACAAAATGTACAGGGGGCGACATCCTCTGACCTACACCCTCAGCAAGGGTGGGGAAAAACAGCCATAAAAACAGGAGAAAAAACACAGAAACCTCCAGGAGAGGTCATGTGAGGGATCCCTCTCCCTGGATGGAGGTAGGTCGAGAAAGAGAGAGAGCAAGAGACAGAGAGAGAGACAGAGAGAGACAGAGAGAGAGAGCGAACTGTATGACTGGTTGTTAGCATAATTAATTAATAATTATACAAATAGATTAGGTAAATTAATAATATAATAATAATCTAAATGAATAAATGTTTGATGAGAATGATGTTTGTATAGTTTACTAGATTATGTAAATTGGTAGTAAGGGACAATCTACATAAAAGCTTCTTGCTTTGTCTTAACAATTAAACTAAAGCAAATGGTCTTGAGATTTTTGCTGTAGGGCTTAATTGGACCTGCCTGCTGCCACACACTAAACATGCCACCAGCATCAGGTGGTAAACAGAGAGCTGAACTGTATGTCTGTATGACACAAGTTGTTACAGTTTGCAAGATTATTACTCATTCCAGCAACAACAGAACAAACCGTGCATAAAGAACACACACCTTATGTTGGTGTGTGCTACCTGAGAATAAAGTGGCAACCTGTTTAGCAATCTGTGACACCCTTTTACCTTGTGCAGGTTGCCTTTGGAATCTCCAAGGAAGGCGATGGTATGTCCTGCCCTTACGCTGACGGACACAGCGGTGAGACGGGCAGATGGACTGTCCAATATAGTTTCAGCCTCCACTGCGATACGGCTGGCCATTGGGCTGGGTGTGTGGTCAGACCCACAGGGATAGGCTTCCAAGGTGTTCTAAAAATGGGCAGAGAACAATCAGTGCACAGTGACTGCAATACATCTTTCCAGCTATTCATTAATTTCCCAGCAAGTTAGCCGTCACACAAAACATCACAGCAGGGTTCGGGTGGATTGTAAAAATTCCAGTAGGATTTATTGTGGAGGGGTTGGGGGTTGGGAATAAACTGTTACCCTCTGCGTTTTAAAGCTTACAGACAAATTGTTTTTGTTTCCATGGTTTGGCAAAAGGGAGGGTTGTCTTTTTCGGTATATCGTTTTTTCCACAAGGATGTTTGAAAGCAGGGTCATAGCTTCATCATTCATAATCTACACAAGAGGAAACAGAGGCAATGAACCTGGGAGCTTAGCCTGCTGAAGGCTACTTGTTTTGATGCACTGCATGTAGCTGGCTGGTGCATTGTAATGAATAAACATATGTAAACTTAAGTCAAGGGCTCTGCAGTGTTTTCCTTTCCAAACGTGCTATTTCTATTCAGTTAAACAAATGCATTCTTGTTGAATGATGCTCCCAATTATTGAATGTTTATTTGTGTTTCTATTGATGCAGTTGCCAACAATTCTGTGTATCCTTTAGCTCAAACATTTGTTTCGTCATATAGTATCAACACAGCTGATTCTTATGGTATGGTACACCAAGCAGCTCGCTTGTGGTAGTCTTCCTTGCCTCTATTATACACTACAGCATCCCTGTGTGATATACTGTGTGACTGTTTATCACCCCCCTCCACCCATAAAGTATGAGCTTCACAACAGTATACACAGAACCTTCAATATATAGATCTGATGTTCCAGCACCGTTCAATTTTTATCGCTTTTATCATAGGAACATACATGTAAGTGCATTATAGACTTTATATTCTGACCTTTTCACTGCACAAAACTGTCTTGAAATTTTGATGTCATGACGTAACTAAACAGTGTCCATACAGCTATATACAGAGCTATATATATAGAGCCAGATTTTGATGAAGACATGTGGAGTGACAGACAGTTTAAATAGACTGTTTTGTCCACATCATGAAAACCCAACCATTAGAGGAAAATGATCAGGGATGACTGCATCCTAAGAATAGCCTCAAATTACATTATGCATGCTGAAATAGTTATGAAGTCATGTTGTCCAGTCTAAGAACACAGTCTGTAGGCTTGAAGGCCGGCGTGTCATTGACTGGCCTGGCAGACGGGAGCCTGTGATTACACTGCGACAACACTGCGCTCTGCAGACTGTAATCATGTGCACTTTCTGTCATAAATTGCTCAGGCAGTAACAACCACCACACAAAGTTAACAATGTGAGGTTGCTAAAGTTGTGCTTAAGCCACAATTATTTGGTAGAAATCCTGAATCCTGGTCACCCTGGTTCATATGGATTATCCTTGGTGCAGATGGACAGTTCTGGCAAAGACTAAACCGGAATGGAGACTGATTTGTTTGTGTACAGGGATTCAATTGAGATTTGACATCTTAATCAGACAGTTAATCTGTTTTCAACTCCAGATGCCTCACCACTGTTTTGCTCTGGCCATATGGTTTGCTATGATCTCTCTCTCTCTCTCAAGTCCAATCGCTACATATGCTGAACACTCTTTCAAAGTTTAAGAATATAGTTTATAGTTGAAACAACAACTGAAACAAAAAAACTTACTGCAACCGAATTCATGGTGCTTGTTGTAAGTTTTACATCTGATTTAACCTACCGTACATAAAATTTCACATAATAATGTTTGAATCATAATAATAACAGGTTTTAAATGCTCTGTTCCATTCTGGAATTGTTAAGTATACAATGTGTTTTAAAGCTAAATTTAACATAAACATTAAAACATGCTACACTGTTTTTGAGCATTCAAAACAGTGTAGCATTAAAACAGTCTTCATATGTTAGGAGCCATCAAAACTTCTTTGTATTTTGCCACAGATATCACAATATGTGATGAAACCGCTGGAAAGTTTTGAAATGCATCAGTTGACTTTCATAGTATAGTTCTGGCTGTGAACCACAGGGTTGTGGGTGGGTTTAACTCATGTAAAATAAATGCACTTGGACCCTGCTTATGAAAATCTGCAGCTCCATTTCTTTTCCCTTAACATTCAAACACATATTTGTATGCGGACATACTATCTCCCATAGCACACTTTACTCTTTATTTTTCTGCATCACCATGCATCTTTATCTCTTAATCTCTCCTTCCTTCTACTTCACTACCTCTTTTCTGTCTCGCATGTCTTAATCCATCCTCGTCAGGCCTTGTCAAAAATTACCCTCAGCAACCTCACTAAGTGCAGATAGTGCAGCTGATCGATTGCTCCCTGACCAGCAATCCTATTAAATTACACCGCCCACCCTACCTTCCCCATTTGAGCCAATCTCCTGTATACTGCTGCACAGGTAGAAGGGTCAGCACTGCTCAACATCTTCAACACAGTATGAGGTGATAATAAAGTATGACAAACTAGCCTCCAAATCCAAATGCAATGCATGCGTGGAATAGACACCAAGGTGTGCACACATGAACAGACTACATAAAATGTGGATCTCCAGAGATGGTCTTGTGAGAGGGCCAATCTAATATCTAATTCAATCTCTCTTCCACACAATTACATTTGTCTGTTACAAAAATGTCAAATTAAATTTCATCCTCTGATACAGAGGTCACATTGCTGATGTGGGACAGCGACGGGCAGCCTCAAATGCGTGGAAACAGCTTTTTCAGATGAAACCTTTTTTCAGCACAGTCATCATTCTTCTCGAAAGTCAAGAAGAATAGGAAAACATGTTCTTCTGCAGACAATACTATGAATACAAGGAGATTGTTGAGGGTAGTGGCTTATTTGACTAGTTTAGTGTGTTGATCCTGGCCAGTATTTTAAGATTATCATTAACACAAAGCAAAACATAAAAAATTTAATATATTATGTGAAAAATTAATTGCAACTATTTGGTAATATCCTGTGGCAAAAACAAATCATACATTCTGACACATGGATCACTGTAACTGCTCTCTGGCTCCATATGTCAACTGAGTGGTTTCAGAGGAAACGTGTTGCGTAATACATTACAAAGATAGATCTGCAACCAGTTTTACTGTATGCAGTGAAATTCACAGATGGTTAGTATAGCCAATTCAAATTTGTACTGTCATACCTTTAGTATTATTATCATATTCTTTTAAAGATACTCAAGAATGAAATGTTTTTTGTCTTTAATATATTATACTCCTGCTGTATTTACAGGCCTGTTCTGCATCATCCTCTGCAGTGCAGATCTCACAGACTACATTCTTAAAGCCATAAAGCTTACATTGCAAATCTCACATTAACCTCTATCACTTACATTTACAATTTAGTCACTGTCTGTGATAAGAAAACAACTGTTTTCCAAACAGGCCAAAAATGTCCTGCTCATTGTTCTGTTTTAAAATACCTGAGTGAGTCAAGAGAGTAAATGACAGTAAGTAATTCATCACTCTATTTCCAGTTCAGTTACTTTAGTGTTCAGGTCCTTTTGAACCAGGACTTAAAGTTTAAAACTTGTCATAGGTTTATAGCCTTGCCACACGGTTTTATTTATTATTTCAAGGGCTGCGGGCAACCTATTCTGAAACAAAGACCACAACCATAATCAGCAATAAATCTGTATGAAACAAGTCTTAGCCTTGATGGTTAAGAGCACAGGTGTGATTTTACACAACAACTGCCATACATTTATAGACAGTGGTTATTGTTTATACCATCATCAACTAAACTGATCAAGAAATGGAAAAATCATAGATAATTCTGACAGATATACTGATGCCCTTTAAAATTCTCCTAGCAATAACAACACATCGCTAGTAAGCTTCATTCTTCAGTTTATGTTCAGTGTCAAGTCCACAACATAGTTTGGGATTAGAACTAGGTATGTACTCAGGTACATTAAAAGAAATGATGAGTTTGTGCTTATTTATTGCACTTGAGCCCAACCCTTATAATAAAAATAATACCACTGAAACCATTTAAACTTACCTCTGGCAGGTTGGCACAATTGGATTTGACTTCGTACTCAATGTAGGCTGCTTCCACTCCTGCTTCTTTACCCATCTGTGTGTAGCACAGGTCTCTGGTGACATTAATCCTGTTGTCCACATCTTCGAGATTAAACATGCAGAGGGCTGAATCCTCACTAGGCCGATTTGATGAAGCCAAAGGAGTGGAGAAGACACCGAGAAGAATCTCAGAGCCTTGACTAGTTTCGCCATCTTTAGAGAGCCCTAGCTGAACAGCTTGCAACAAGTTGTAAATTTTTCCTGGCCTGGAGCGACATGTCAACGGTACTTCTACGTAGGAGTAGTAGGACTGGTCATCAAAACATACACGGGAGATGTAGGTGCGATACTCGCGTGACTGTGACTTAAGGTCCCGCCTGTAGAACAGAAAGTATACATGGCGACGGTGGGCAAAAGAGGCCACAAAATGGTGGTCATATTCTGACAGACGGCCAGCTACAGCCAATTTAGCGGTCTCCTCGTAAGAAAAGATGGGTTCCTGGGCGAGGTTTCTTGTAGAAATAGGTGGATGGCTGCTGGTGTAACCCCGGCCTACATACAGAACTGGTTGTCTGTTAGGATGTGACTGAGCAACAAGCCCAACAGTGCTAATGTTGGGGTCGTTAGCTGCTACATATTGGGTATCCACTGGCTTGGTGGTGGAGAACAGTACCTCACGAACAGAATCTAGTCTACGTTTCTGACAGATTCCTTGGTTGACGCTCCCACAGGTAATCAGTTCCATGGAATATGGATCAACCAGTAGGAGCTTGTTGTGGTTATCGGTGGCCCTGGCCTGAGGGCAGTTGCTCTTAGTAACAGGAGGTAAGCAATCCTGACTGTCTGTGACAGGTCCAGTGTCATCCTGGAGTTCAAGCTGGAGAAATTGATCTAATTGGAATAGGTGATTTCGGGCCCCAATATAAACCCGACCAACAATGGGGTTGGGATGCAGGGCCAAGTGCTCAAAAACAGTGTCATTCCGGACAAAGGTGGGATAGGGACTAGACAGGGAGGAGTCTGATCCTTGGACATTAGGTAATGAGATAAACGTCCAGCCAATGACTGGCAGCAGGAGAGACAGCAGTGTCCGAACTGCTAACACTGAAAAATAGTGCACCATCCCCGGAGGCATGGCAGCAGAGCTGAAGGAAAGAGGACAAATAAATCTGGTTAGAAACAATGTCTCTCCGTTTACTGCAAGGGTTAGTTACTCACTAGTATTGTCTACACATAACTAAACACTTACACTTATCACTGAGGATTAAAAAAGACAACTGACCCATTCTAAACCAGTGTTGCCACTATCTGCTGACATAAAGTCTGATGAGTTTTTCCATCAGGCTGCAACAGTAAGTCCTTAGAGACCCTGCAGCTTGTTCAAAACGCATGCGACATATATTGACGAGAAGCAGGAGAAGAGATCATATCTCCCCCATAAAACGTTCCTTTTTGACAAAGCTTATGGTTAGGGCTGGTGGAGGTCCATCTGTGATCAGCTCTTAGTTATGCTGCCATAGGCCCAGACTGTCAGGGGACATTTATTTAGACCATATCCGTCTCTTTCTCTGCCTACATCATGTTATTATTTCCCTGTCTTATTAATGCACCTTACTCATTCACCCTCTTCGCCGGAGTCTTTGTGCTCCACTGTTCCATAACCAGGTGCAGCCACTTCCATGGACCATCGACTGTTGTGGCAGCTGATCGTGGAACATGCTACAGAGCTGCAGGGCCCGGATTCAGCAACGCACCATTGCAACTATTATATTATATTATATTATATTATATTATATTATATTATATTATATTATATTCATCTACTTGTATAAGTACACTGACAACTCTCTCTCTCTCTCGCTCTCTCCCTCTTTTGAGTAAGTAAAATCTGCAAACCTTTGTCACAGCAAATAAAACTATTAATAGAAAAGAAAACACAACACTTTTTCTACTTTTCTTTTTGCTTTTCTGATATTATATTATATTATATTATATTAATCTACTTGTATAAGTACACTGACAACCAGTCATACAGTGTCTCTCTCTCTCTCTCTCTCTCTCTCGCTCTCTCCCTCTTTTGAGTAAGTAAAATCTGCAAACCTTTGTCACAGCAAATAAAACTATTAATAGAAAAGAAAACACAACACTTTTTCTACTTTTCTTTTTGCTTTTCTGCTTTTACAACCTTCAACTATATCAAGAGGCACTCAGTTGTTTAAACAGCCTAGGGAGGACTCTTTAAACATAATAAACAATCTGAGGCATTGGTTTCTCACCATTTGTTTCCAGTAGTGTTTCACAGAGGCATGTCACCTCTTGACCTCCCAGCAGCATGGATTGAAAAACACATCTCTCTGGACACAACCTGCAACACAAAGAAAAATGGAGACATGTGAGTATATTCTGTGTTTAGACATCCTGTGACAGTTAGGGCAGAAAATGCAAATATGCCAAACCTTATCCTAAAAACATTATTTCTTTGAGACCACAAGCCTGAGTGTTTGCCGCAAACACACACTCTAGCATTTAAAGGTTTGTTGTTGGTTTTTTTGCACAACTGCAGTTCACCTAAAGTCCTGTCAGACCTATGTGTGACTGACTACATCCGCTTTTTCTGTTAATAAATGCTCAAAAGAAGCCAAGTCGAGCAGTTCAAGAGAGCTTTCAGTGCCACACATGTATTCCCGGGATACAATCCACCCCCATTGCTAGGATAAAAGGTACAAAACCCTTTGGTTTCTGAGGCCCTGCCAGAAAAACAAGCTGCTCAGATGAAAAAGGGGATTGCATGGGAACCTCAAGAGGGGTAGAGTTCCCGGACTCTGCTGTTTAAAACTGCTTTGTAAAATACTGTAACGTTTCCTTTAATAATGACTATCTTTAATAATGAAAGACCCAATTCTTGTTTTACCTCTTTATACAGTATACACTCATACTTTGTACTAACTAACATACTTTGTACTACGAGTGAATGTTTAGAGTGTCCACAAAATGAACTTAAAGAAGCATTAGATCAACAAAAATGAGCTTCTCCTCTTTCTTCCACCAGCCAATAGTTTCCATAAGCTAAACATATAATTCTCCATTAAGGTTCACTGTCCAATTTAAGCACCAGGTTGTCTCCTCCAATAAATCTCACAATTTTCAGGGTGTCAGTCTACTTATCTGAGACTTATCTTGACAACATGCCAAAAATCCACCCTGCGACCAAAGCCTTGATTATCAAGATGCTGAAGACCAGATCCACTGCAGAGGTGGCTGGCACCTTTAATGTGTCTCGGCGTCAAGTACAAAGAATTAAAAAAAGATTTGAAGAGACTGGAGATGTTTTTGACAAGCCCAGGTTCGGCAGACCCCGCAAGACAACTGCTCAGGAGGAAGGCCAGCCAGGTACTGTTCTAACCTAAATTCATTCTGAAAATAGGCAAATCTATTTCCAAAAACCTACAGTGAAGCATGCTGCCATCACTCCAGGTCTCTCTTTTCCTGCAGTGAATAATTAGATCAGACTCAACTGCATTCAGTGTGAGACACATGAGAACAACAGAATGGACTCCTGATTCAATTCTCTAGTGTTAAATAATAAATAAATAAATAAATTTCACTTTGCCACCAAGTAGAAATCTTTTTTTTGTGTGATGTTGCTAGCCAAAATGTGTGTGTGATGGAAGTTGAGAGCAGGGAATGTCTGCCGGTAACTGCTTTATCTCAGTGTTCCTTTACATGTAGGTAATGGATTGCATTCAGTTCAAATGGTGGATTATGCAGTAGGTATTCCAACTAAAAACACAAGAAAGAAGTGGTCAAGATAACAAAAAACATAGAGATGTTACCCACAAGTGAGTTTTAAGACCATGCCCAGACTGTGATTCGCATTTCATTGAAATGGAAACACTGTGTTGGAAAAGTGAACAGTTTCAGGGGTAAGATTACCAACTCTGCCAACAAAGTCTAAAGTAATTCCATTGTCTACCTCCTGAATGCTGACAGTCAAACTGATACCTATCAAATCTTTTATCGCTTATTCATATACTGCTGTCCTGTGTTTTGGCATCTAAAAAGCAGACCTTCCTTGATTGGATCCATGGATTGTATTGTATTTTTCAGGCACCAGAAGTATCATCACCATCTATTTCAACACATTTGAAAATCCAGTAAATCCCTTGGCTGCTTCCCAGAATTGGCCCGGTGGTTTCCGAGTACGGTTGCACAATTTATTGTTAAAGAATCAAAATCGCGATTTTCACAGGTGTGTTTTTCAAATCACGGGGACGTGTGATTTTATTAAAAGCAAATTAAAACCATACACGTCATGCTACAGCTTTTGTTCTGCTTGGAATAAAACAGAATATAACGTTGCTCTATTAAATATCTACCAGTGGCTGTGTATATCTGCCCAATATCATTCATTGACTCACTATTTATTTTACTCCATTAGATGGAGTTTGTTGTTGATGTGCGACATGCAGTTTCCGCGTATGCAGCCCGGCCCCCTTCCCCGGTTCCCTCACTAATCTTTCAGGAAGCGGGAGAAGACTCCACCAACGACTCTGCCTACGTACTGACACTGCTCCAGTGTCATGGAAAACCAACCGTACACTGCCGAGGCTGAGGTGACACGAGTGGAAAAGCGCCAAAGATGATAGATACCCAGATGATACCCATGTGGCCTGTCATAGATGGACATTCCCTTCCCTATAGGAAAAACCAAAGCCTGCCAAGCTCAGGCCACTACAGATGGTGTGGATTGATGCCTTAGCTGCAGCCAAGAGTCCACAACATGGAAGAGCACGAGAGGCACATTCACTTGGGTCATCATCCACTACACTGAGTCTAGTCTTCCATTCATTTTCAATTCAGCATTCCAACATCCTGGAAGAGACAACAGCAGTGAGGGGGGCGGACCGTGTGTGAAGTGAAAAGGCACAGGGACACAAACAGACAGAAACTGGGTTACAGGAAGACAATGTGAACGGGGAAGATGGGGGTGGAAATGATGAGGGAAATCACCACAAACAAGTACTCACAAGCCTCAGTGCTCACTGAGAACTGATGGAATGTGACTAATGATGATAAGCCTGGGGAAGGGAGGTTCGGGGGAGGGAAAAGGGGAGAGAGGGAAAGAGAGAGAGGGAAAGAGAGAGAGGGAGAGAGAGAGATTAATTACAGTGCCTATCCATAATGCCCCTTTTCAACACCCTGTCATTTTCACAGAGACAGGGAGGGGAAATAAAGCAACATTCTAACTAATTAGTGACATGATTGTGAGCATAAACAATCAAACATGAACTAGTGTACACACACACACACACACACACACGTTAACATCGAGCAGGAGGGGTCTGTAAACATTAACAACTGTGCTTCTGGGTACAATTAATCTATACTGTAAACATAGAATAGTTTACAACTGTTAAAGTGTACAGTTAGTAATGTATTTTATTGGGAAAAATGATCCTTGGGTCTGGTGTAGCTACTTTGCCACATACTTCTTTACACACCTGTATCTGATTTTTGCATCTAAGAGTCAGAGTGATTTTTGTGCCAAATTTGGCTTTTGTTCAAACATACGTGCTGCCACAACAAAACTATGCTCTTCTGTTTATCAGCAATACCCAGTATCTGTTGGCTAAAAGGGAAGCAAGCCATCTCTCGCTGTTTTCAGACATGCACTTAAGTCCAGACATTTTTCTGACACCAGCTGGAAGAGCTGTGTGTGAGAACTTAAATATGGTTCTGAACTTTTCCACAAACTTTCCTATGAGTCCCTAATTACTTAAAACCAATTCCAACAAAGTACATTAAACAAACAAGCACATTCCCTGTAAAACTTTCTGATCTCAGACACATTTTTTCTTTACTTTTAATGACAACTCACAGATGTTACTATTTCAGTCAAAACTCAGATGCTGTTTTCCCTCTTGATTAGTAGTCAGCCTTTTGGCATTCTGGAGCTGGACAACTGGGCTGGCTGGCTGCCAGGAAGATATTTACAGAGAAACCCCCTACCAATCATCGTCCATCAGAATGAACCCTGAAAGACTGATGAACCCTGAAAGACAGTGGACGAGGAGGAGGGATATCACCACTGAAAGCTCGCTACCCAAAAATGTTCCAGAAATAAAGACATGAAAGTCCCTCGGTTTTCATGATCAGGCCCTTTTAAGGGAGATGACAGAGGGCTTTTCTGGACAATGTTTCAGTGATCAAGGGGAGAGCCACTTGTTGCTGCAGAGGGATGGATAAAAAAAAGGTTCCCATGGTTGTTAAAATTTATGGCCCCATAGAAATTACCCTTGGGTGACAGAAGCCTGGATACAAGGGAGGATGTATTTCCAAGTCTCAATGGCTTTGACCAAACGTGCACATGCACTTCCTCTTCTCTCACTATGAATCAGCTCAGGTCAGATATGATGTCAGCCACTACAGGACAATGCACGCATGGTCTTTTCTCCCGTTTTCTATTTTCCTGTGGACAGTGACCTTTTTAATTTTACATCAATGAGAGACATGTCTGTGTCACGTCTGACTAACATGCTTGCTGATTAAAAACAGCACAGAAACTAGCACATGGCACATGATCACAAACTGAATCAGTAAAGGGAAGACAACGTGTGTCTTTTGCAAAGCTGCTACGATTTAATGTTTGACTATATACTCTTGTTCGAGAATAGACCCAAGATAATATATAAAACTGATGTGTCTACCAGCCTGGATATATCAAATACAATGGAAACTAAAATCAACATTAAGAATTTAAATGGATAGAGTAATAATACTGTTTTAAAAAAAACATTAATTAGAGGAAATAAATCAGACGGATAAGAAATTAACAACTACAACCACAATAGAAACAACACTGAAGTCATGTTAACATGATAAAGATTCAGGCTTGCGGTGGAATTAGATGTTAAGGGCACATATGAGAGGACGCAGAGAGTCAATGGAGCTATCATAAACAAATACTCACAGCTGCCAGACAGGAAACAATAAAAGTCTGTCGAGTTTATCACAGTCATAACTCAGATGAGGACAGGTGCATTTGGCACCACACTAGCTATTGGTGTGGGCAATAACTCCTGGATGCACTCAAGCAGAGACAATGATGCTTCAGGGTGAGCCATATCTCACTGCCTGATATTATTTGGTGTTAAGACAAGATGTTGGTGCTGTTTCCATCCATACAACATGAGAGCCTTGAAAAAACAGAGAGAGATGAGGCAGGTTGAGACAGAATGCACTACAGAGCTAACCCACACTGTCAGTACCTGTCAAACATCAAGTGTGGAGACCACTTAAGGAATTTAGAAAGTTACTGTGTTAATCTAATCTATCTCATGCCACTAATTCAAACTAACCCTAACCCTAATCTAAGAAATATGTGTTCATTACAAAGACACAACCTCAGCATTAGGTGTCCAGATACTAGTTGTTGATCCTGTTATGGTACAATGTTATCGGCTATTAAGAAAAGTACAACTGAGTTTGGAATCAATAGGAAAGAAAGATGGAAAAAAGATCAGTGGAAGATTATAAAACTTCTACCACAGCTCAGATATTTAAGTTCGCGGGTGTATTTCCATGACAAGTTTATATGACTTATATTTTCAGTTATCATAAAGTAAACTAAACTTTTCTGTTATTGCAGTATATAGCAGCCAGAGGTTTTTGTTTACGTTGAAATGAATTTGGCTAATTACATAGATGCATAGTGTACACGAGAGTGGTACAGCCTCTGCAACACAGCAAAGTAAAATGACACGTGTGTGTGTGTGCGCTGTACAGCTATTGAAACAAACGTGCATTTTGCGGTCACATTGCTGCTGGAGGTACAATGTTATCGGCTATTAAGAAAAGTACACTTGAGTTTGGAATCAATAGGAAGAAAGATTATAAAACTTCTACCACAGCTCAGATATTTAAGTTCGCGGGTGTATTTCCATGACAAGTTTATATGACTTATATTTTCAGTTATCATAAAGTAAACTAAACTTTTCTGTTATTGCAGTATATAGCAGCCAGAGGTTTTTGTTTACGTTGAAATGAATTTGGCTAATTACATAGATGCATAGTGTACACGAGAGTGGTACAGCCTCTGCAACACAGCAAAGTAAAATGACACGTGTGTGTGTGTGCGCTACTGTATAATTCCATTGTTTACGGCAGACACTGTGTATGACAGCTGTCCAGTGAGACATTCACACTGACACAGAATAGAAGGGTGGGGACACACAGACTCCCACACTCTATCATTACAAACTTACCAAAGTAAAACACACTCCTGCACACTGCATTTAACTGCTTAAAGGTCTGGGAGTTTTACTGGGCCTTAGAGTTCAAAGGTGACAGCAGCAGACAACAGGAAGAGACACTTGACCAGGTGACCAGGTCATTAGACTCAGGAGAAGTGTTGACAATATAGGCCAATTTCAAAAATGAAGTAAAGGGGTGGGGAGACGGGTGATTCTGATACGTGACACCAATAAAATAATCATTCATCCAGTTCCAGCAGGAGGCAGTGAACATGTTACCACCTTTAATGTCTTCAGCATTCAGGACTGTGGTTAAGTCGCAGCAGTGAATAGTAGGGCTGTTCCCACTGAAGCTGCCCAAGACAGCAGTCATCCTGTGGCAAATTACCCAAACACAACCTTTGACATTGGTCTGCTCTGTCCCTGCAGCTCTGGCCCAACCCACAGTAGATCCTGGGACATTTATGGACACGAGTGTTTGACTGCAGCCATTGTGTAGGACCAGCCAGTTTCCACAGTGGGCCATGTTGCACCCACAAGCTGTGTGTTTAAAGCTGATATCCACAGCCAGTTGGCTGATCCAAGCTGCAAACTGACCTGCAGTTTGATCTTATTCTCTTGTTTGCTAACTGCCGCACCACACCACAGATTACATTTGTATAAAAACATGTTACAGCATAAGAATATGTAAACAGCTACAACACTAAGCCTTACATGCTGTAAATTAAATTACAATATTTGCAGCTACACATAAAAATCACTACATGACACATTTCCCAGGGGAAAAACACTAACTTTATGACTCGAACAGATGATAACACTTAAATCAGAAAAAAGGCAAGGGAAAACCTTATATAGTTAAAATAAATGATCATTTTGACTTTATGGCTCTTAGGAGAGCCTGTGTGTGGACAATGCCTTTACAGGCAAATTACAGCCTGTGCTTTTACATGCTGATTATGGTGGAGAAAAGTATGCACACATGAAGCGAAAGAATGCAGCAACTCCTCTGAGAGAAAGAAAAAGTAGGAAGGACAAAAGCTATTTTTTCCTGTCGCCTCAATCTCATCAGCTCAGTGAAAAGCAGTTATGGAGTGACAGGCTGAGAACTGCACTGCTGGAAATGCACAGAACACATGGATAACAATGTGGCAAGCAGGGCTGAGAAAACAAGAACTCACTGTGCTGAGTTGCAGAGTTTAATTAATGAAAAGTATGTAAATGACAACATTTAACAAAACAATTCAACGAGCCCCCGGTGTATCTTTATATTTATATTGTTGACCTGAAGACTTTTAAAGTCAGAATCAGCCACAAACTGAAAACCCCCTAAACCCTACAAGTGTTGTGTACATTTTACTGTGGTTTAATTAATATGGTCATTGTCTAATGCTGCTGCTCTGCTGTCAGGAGAGTTCCATTTGACACATACAGTACCTGCTTTTAAAAACCAGATAACTTGTCAAGACTGCATATTCACCAATTTCCATTATTATTTATGATTATCTACAATACAATGTTGGCTGCACTTTATGTCCATGAACGAATATTGATTTGTACCATTTGAATACCTGTTCAATCACTCCTAGGCTATAGCTATAGCCCAAGCATAATCATTTAATCAAGTCAAACTGTTAACAAACCTGTGTAGAGAAGGATGCTTATGAGAAAGGTATTAAATGCATGAGAGAGAAAGCGCTTTAAAAGCACAGAGTCACACGGGGAGGCACAGAGGATGTCCTGAAGGACAGAGAGCCAGCTCTTTGGGCTTCAAACTGGAGTTTGGAGCTGATGGAGGGTGGGCAGTTGGAAGAAGGACCAATATTTGGAGTCTACTGGAGCAAAAACATCACGACTGGCATCATCACAGTACAAAAACAAGCTATTATTAGAATTAGTAGTGGGAGTGGGAGAACAGCCAGGCAGCCACAGACCCACAGATGGATGTTTATGAGACGTGGAGGGAGGTTAGGCTCTGGTGCTCTCAAGGGAGAGGCAAAACTTTTGGATGAACAAATCACAATGTAAGAGCTGACCACAGTGGCACACATTAACACAAACCCTCTAACATAAAAAGACTTTGTCTCCCAGTGCATGTTACGTGTAAAATTATCTGATTTTGTTATACAGGACTTTAATTTCACAAGGTGCTTCTCATGCTCCAGGTTGTATAACGTGTGTTGACAATGTATGTTCAAACATATCCTACTTCCCAGCAGGAAAAACAGTTTATGTTAATGGATCAAAGAATTTATGCAAGAACACAAACATAATATTATGTGACAGAGAGCTAAAGTTGAAATTGCAGTAATTACTTGGGGACTAACTGGGGGAAACCTATAATCTAAGTTGTTTGCTCTTGGGTTTGTTAGATCAGGGTGCCACATGAACATATGAAGTTGTCCAGTTTTTGACTTAGATGCTGTTATTAAAGGGATATTCACAGCAGAAGTACTGCTAATCTCAGATACATTGTTTTCCTTGTGGCTCTTCTCATGTCTGTGGGAGCTGACTAATCAGAGCAGACATCAGGGGGCGATGTAAGGAGAAACAGACCATTTGAGACAGAGGTTGAAACCAGGTGTAGCAGAATTAAATAGTGTAAGAAAAATAATGTGTTGGATGAACATTAAAGATTGTTAGGATTTTTGAGGACATCCCTGAAATAAAGAAATTCAACTGAAAAAGACATCAGAAAAGGATTAGCCTCCAACCACTGTTCTGAAAATTCACTTTATACTGACAGGCTACTCACCTCTATGTGCACACGCACATAGGCACGCACGCACACACACAATACAGCTGTCTCTCGTAGCCACATAATCCTCTTTTCTTTCCAACACTGGTATTTCTTCTGAGAAATGAGAGCTGCCTGAGGAAGATATTAAAGGCCAAGCTCCTGATGGAAGGGCAGTCATGGAGAGCATGCAATCTCCACACACACACACACACACACACACACACACACACACACACACACACACACTAGGAGACACACTTTTTCCCCTCACCTTTTTAAGTTGTAGATTTAATATCTACCAGATAAAACTGGTCTTTTGCATTTTAATTCACAGTCCATAACCAATTAAGTAAAATCTTTTTTTAACTATTTAAGTATTATAAGCGTGCCAAGTCGAGTCAAAAACTGATGTCAGCAGGCTGCTTCCCTGGATTGGTCCAGTGGTTTCCAGGTACGGCTCCACAATTTATTGTTCCTTTTGATTTGTTGATTTTCAAATCGCAGGTACATGCGATTTTATTACAGGAAAATTATTACCATACACGTCATGTTACATTTTTTGTTCAGCTAGGAATAAAACACTGTATATATATGTAATATAACACTGCTCTATTAAATATCTACCAGTGGCTGTGTACATCTGCCTAATATCATCTATTTACTCTAATCGCTATTTATTTCACTCCATTACACAGAGTTTGTTGTTGTTGTTGATGTGTAACATGCAGTGTCCGCGTATACAGCCCGCCCTCCTTCCCCTGCTCCCTCGGTAATCTTTCAGGAAGCGGGGGAGACTCCGCCCACGTAGCGACACTGCTCCAGTGTAATGGAAAACCAACTGTACCGTGCCGAGACGTACCGTGCTGAGGTGACGCTAATGGAAAAGTGCCCAAATTGGGCTGTAATGTGCCTTTAACAGGCTTACATCTGTCTGTCTCAACTCTAACATGATGACTTCTCTGCTGAAGACATCACTCTGTCAGAGTAATGGTTGGGTTCTTGTTCACCCCCATGACCAAAGACCTTTGTGACCATTGACTCACTTAGGCCTGGGGGTTAATTCTCAGAGCCCTGGTTCCAAACTTCATCTTTCACAGTTATTAAGGTCAATGTGCTCCTGTGAAAACTCAAAGCTTTTCATCAATGATTTTATCTCATTTCCCCTGATCTATACCTCACCCCTGGTTTTAGCTTGGAGGTGTACATAGAGACACCTGGACTTCATAATTTGGATCTGGGTCACAATAAGGGATTTGAAATCAAAGATTTATATTTCCAATCTATATTTCCAACATAGATTGAGTGTAAATTGATTTATTGGGCAAACTAAAAATGTAATTTGTGCAATTAAATTAAAAAACAAAGTGAGCAGAAAGTAAAGAAGCACTGTATGGTGACTGAACATAAAGGCCTCTTTCTGTGCCTGTCTGAGCAGTAAAATGTGCAGTGCAAAGTGGGTGAGTAAATGTTAGTAAGACTTTTGTGTTGTCTGTTCCATGGTATGGAAAATACACAGCTACACAAAGAGCCTCTTTGTGGTCTCTTGAGGCTAATGGCTAATGCCGCTTTTCCATAGTTTCTTAATAAAAAAAATAGGGTGGGTGTTGCTTGCGGAGCCAGGCTTGTTGCACAGAATACCGAGGTGAGAAATACACTATGTAACACTACTGAGAATAAGAGCAGACGTGCTTCCAGCCACGCCACAGCTCTGACACTGCATGAAACCATACTGAGGCTGGGGCTTTCTGACAGATGAGTCAGATAACCGGGTCAAGCACTGCCTGATAACCATGACAAACATTGAATCAAGCACTCATGCAACTGCAGTCGACAAAAAAGGTATAATTTATGATTTCTAAACAATTATTTTAATACCAGCTATCACTGATGCTTTTTTCAAATGCAACACAATTTAAAAACAATTAGACATATTTTTCTAGAAAGCTTAACAAAAAGACAACAAGATTTATCCATCATCAAACTTAACAATTGGTATTCGACCACAGAGCTCAGATCTGAGCACTTCCTTGTCTTCTAACTGACGGGACTTAGGGTTACACTGATACACTGATTACGGCATTTAGTTGTCTCCCTCTTCTTATTACCATGCAGAGTACTGCAACCACTGGGGTCACGTAGGGAAGCACATAAACCTAAACACAATCCTGTAGACTTCCCCAGTTGGCCTCCACTCTTCACCAGGCAATGTCAAATGCCTGGGATTCCTCGTGAAGGTGAGCATGGCCTTGCTGAACCAGCTGTTGCATGTGCGTGCATGCATGTGTGTGTGTGTGCGGGCATGTATTTCTATCTATAGCTAAATGCCTTGTAGAGATGTGCCGCTTAAATGTGTAATGTGTGTCACAAATTTAATGTAACACAGCTACAACAGTTATCTTTTAGAATGACACTGTGAAGCTATGTGTAATATCTAACATTAGACCTTCTCTGTCACTGTGGACCACCCTGAAGGTGGAGTCAACACTGTGGTTTTTGTGCCACCCTTATTGAGAGCACAAATTTACAGCAACTGCTGGCTGCAGCAAAGTATGCTGGTCTGAAATAATGGACACACACGGAAATGTCATGGGAAGAAAATGTAAATAAAAACGTATTGTAGATAAGAACGGATTGCATTCCTGTCTGAACATGGACATGAAGAGAATGAGAATGTTGTTTACTTTCCTCTGTGCGTGCGTGCGTGCGTGCGTGCGTGTGTGTGTACTGTATCTTTCAGTGTATTTATTGGTATGTTGAGGTACAGAAAGAGACGAAAGTAGCTCCACCATTTCATTACCACACTGCGAACCTCATCTGTCTGTCATTCCCTCATAATACCAGAAACATGTTTAGCTTTCCTGATCTGTCACTGATCCCCCCTATATTTCTCTCTTCTGGCTGTAATACCTGGAATACCAAACATTTAGGAATGCCACAGTGTTGAAATTTTCAAACTCACGATAATGGTGGTGTTACCAATTAGACCAGAAATTTTATAAGAGAAGTTCTATGTTGGCTGAGTAGCTGAAGAGTTCTTGCTTTACCTCACTAAATGTCCATATGCACATATGACTTCAACCTAAAACATTAAGGTAAAAAACTGAATTTGTGAAAGTACTATGTAACATGCAATTTCCCAATTTTACTAGATTGTGTAAAAACAAACAAACAAGTCTCAATGCATCCCCAAAACCTTTTGCAAAGACAGAATCATAAAGTGTTAATTTTAAGCGTGTGTGTGTGTGTGCGTGTCTCTGATGATAAATGTATGGTCAAGTGTCATACTTTCAGTCTTGTTTGTTCCTGTGTGCACAAGAATTGCCAACCCTTGACTCTACACAAGGGGTGTCAAATGTACAGCCCAACTGGGGGTCCAGTTCGGCCTTTGGGATAAATCTGCAATATAAAAAAATACATAAAATCAAAAAAATGATGAACTACATTTTTTTTTTTTTTTAATAAATGTGCAGTTTCTATGTTGTCTGCTAGGGGCGCACTGTTTTAGTCAGGGCAGACAACATGACTGAACTAACAGCAGATGTGCTGCCATAGAAGATAGAAGTATCTTAGAAGATACAATAAGTCCAAGCGTAATTACATGAGTTTACTGGTCTGGCCCCCTTAGGACCAGATTAGGCCGAATGCGATCCCCAGACCAAAATGAGTTTGACACCCCTGCTCTGCACTCACATACAGTCACACACATACACACTTCATTATACAAGAAGGCAGGCACCAATGAATTCAAAGCATCATACCCATCTAAGCAAGGTCAGAGTAATCTGACTGAGGGAGGGGAGGCATGCTGCAGCTGGCACTTCACTTTCATCTTGCCCGGAGGCAAGAACACAGTGAGATAAACCACACCACTGAGCCAAGACCAGCAGCAAGGACCTCTGCAATGGCCATTCTACCGAAATTAAAAACAAACACACTCTTTAAGCACTTTATTAAAAACACCACTCCACTCTTGCTCCCAGACTGTCCCGGTTCTTTAATGTTTGCATCATGACTACACCACATTATTAGGACTGATTTGTCAGCTGCTGACAATTTCTTGTTCTAGCATGTTTCTTGTTCTAGCAAGGTTCAACTGGATTCACATCTGGTATCTGGGAGGTCACTGTAGCTGACTTACCTCACCGTCAGGTTTATGCTTTTTAACATGGAGTGTTGACCTGCTGCAAGTCTCCATTGGAAGACCAGTCTGACTGAACAGTGTCTATTATCGATGTGTTTATGTACCTTTTGAGACCGACAGGTAAAAAGAGAGATTCAAGTGGGGTTGATGAAATGAATACTCTACAAAGAGCTCTGCTAAGGAATACAATTTTAACTATTAGAAAAATAAATCATTTGGGAGTCAGTGTTGAAATTGTGGAAATAGTGCCCCTCAGGATGGATAGTCATACAAGGTGTCAGCAAAATATCTACAACAACAGGAAAAACAATTGGACCAGGAAAAACAATAGAGATGCTCATGCCACTGTTGGTGAGAAAAATAACATTATGATCTGAGATGATGACCACATTCACACATTTAAGTTAGCCCTGTTGGTGACATACACAAAAATTAGCTGATGTGTACTCTGGCTAAGCAGTTTGCATGGCTGAGTGCTATTTTTTCACTTTTTAATTACATAGACTGGAAATTTACCCCCTTAATTTCCAAGCCAGATTTCATTTCAGGAAGACTGCACACAAAAAGAACACTAAATGGTGTCTCTTTAAAAGATCTAAGTGATGAAGTGCACTTAGCAATGCAACCAGCTGTCCATCTGACAACACTGAATGCAGCTTTGAGGCCTGATGACTGATACAGCATTGTTGGTAATGGGATCACTGGGATTACACAGCTTCAGGTACACAGCTGCCCGGATGCTGATAAGATGCATAAGGGGTGAGGTGTCTTTGTTTGTGTGTCACAACTGCAAATACACATGTACCTCCCACTTAGGGTGTTTTCCACTAGCATCACCTCAGCACGCTTTGGGTCACCTCAGCAAGCTTTGTGCGCTTTTCCACACAGCCCCAGCGTCTGAAAACGGTTCCAACTTTGGAACAACTCGGCTGTGGTTGCAAGCGTGCTGAATCGACCCGAAAACTGACGTCAGCGGGCTGCTTCGCAGTATTGGTCCGGTGGTTTCCGGGTTCGGCTTCACAATTTATTGTTCGAGAATCAAAATCGCGATTTTCACATGAGTTATTTTCAAATCGCGGGGACATTTTCCTTTTTATTAAAGGAAGATTATTAACATACACATCATGTTACAGCTTTTGTCCAGCTTGGAATAAAACGGAATGTAACACTGCTCTATTAAATATTTACCAGTGGCTGTGTATATCTGCCCAATATCATTCATTTACTCTAATCTCTATTTATATAAATATATAAATCTCGGGCTCACCAGGTAAAACCCCCAGCTCTCCTTTTTTCACCCTGTATAGCCTCATTAGAGCCGAGACCACTGACTCTCAAAACAGGAGACACATTTCTTTATGTATGTATTGGGGTGGAGGTGAAGTTGGGGCTTGATTGGAAGCCATGACAGGGCATGGGCTTGATTTATGACTCACCCCAACAGTCACCATGAGATCAAAATGCATCAGTGGTTCCATTCTGCATCTACTACAACCTCCTCCCCCTGTAGCAGCAAGAGAGGATGAGTCAAATACAGGAGGTGTGTGTGATTGTGCATTGGAGGTTGGAAGATTCCTAGTGAGCTTGTCTCAACCTCTGTTCCATTACAAGGGCTAGACAGCTGCCAAGCCAAGTGTGTGTGTGTGTGTCCACTTAAAATTGGTTTGGTTATTAAATAATTGCAAATTGATCCAAAAAAACAAAACACACACACACACACACACACACACAAAGATAAGCCTGCTGCCTTATTCTGTCCAGATTTGAACATGCATGCACCCGAAAACGGACATCAGCGGGCTGCCTCGCAAGACTGGTCCGGTGGTTTCCGGGTACGGCTCCACAGTTTATTCGAGAATCGTAATTGCGATGAGCTTTTGTTCAGCTTGGAATAAAATGGAATGTAACACGGCTCTATTAAATATTCACCAGTGGCTGTGTATATCTGCCCAGTATCATTTATTTACTCTAATCGCTATTTATTACACTCCATTAGACAGAGTTTGTTGTTGTTGTTGATGTATAATATATAGTTTCCGCGTATATAGCTCGCCCCCCAGCCCCCGCTCCCTCGATAATCTTTCAGGAAGCGGGGGAAGACTACGCCCACGTAGCGACACTGCTCCAGTGTAATAGAAAACCAACCGTACCGTGCTGAGGTGTACCGAGCTGAGGTGTACCAAGCTGAGGAGACGCTAATGGAAAAGCGCCCTTAGTATTCAGAAATAGATGATTCTCAAAACAGTAGAACAGTAAGACGTCAAAATGCGAGGACTCAAGAAGATCCAAAAGGAGGGCGAACAGTACCATGTGCCACCAATTCCTAAGCAGTTGTATCATAAATAGCAGCTTGTCTCCTGTCATTTCCACAACAACTTAGACACATTCTTACACACAGACTCAGACCTGCAGCAATATTACATGACCTGACTTTATTAAACAAAATACGATGTTGATACAGCCCTGGTTCAAGTCTTGACTTGTCCATTTCCTCATTATCCTTTATCCTTGCTGAATATTTGCAATGAAGCCAGTGAATAAAATGTCACAATTTTTTAAAATAGGATGAACGCCAAACCGACAAAAAACATGCAGAACTAAAGAATAAGAAGCCAATCTTGTGTGTCCAAAATCTGCAAGACCTAATTTAAAGGAGAGCTGTGGCTTCTCACAGCAGTGCTTCATTTTGTCAGTATGGTTCAGTCACACACCACAAAGAAAAACAGAGTTTATCTCGTCTTTGTCTGAAATCCACAAGAGGAAGAAAATGTTTGGATTCTCTGTTTAAAGTGCCAAAACTGCTGTGCACTTTATCGTACCCCATCTTTTGTTGGTGTTTGTGTGTGTGTGTGTGTGTGCACGTGTGTTTGTGCGCGTGCGTCTTCATATGGAACTATAGTCAGTCTCTTTTCGTAGTTTCTCCTTTTCATCAGCCTAAATACTTTTTTGCATTAATCAGTGCTCTCTGCTGTTTGCTTCAGACAGTCAGGCTCACAACAGTGGCCCCATGTTTTACCATGACTGATACTAATAATCAAAATAATATATTAGAATAATATATTCTAACATATTCTGATTCTAAAATAGAACAAATAAAGATAAGAAACATTTTTGACAATTAACAAACCCTACTACACTAAATGTCAACTGCAGCATAATAATGGGCCTATTAATACTGCAGCTGCTGCTACCACTACTATTACTAGCCTACTACTACCATTAATAATAAGAATAAGAATAATAAACGCTTATTAAATATTAGGCCTACATGCCTGAGAAAAAAGTTTAACTGGCGATTTGTTGAACAAGGCCATCAGTCATGTGCCGGGTGCAGACGGAAAGCTCCGTCGTCTCATCCCAGCCTGCCAAGGCCTGGAGGTGCTAGAATCAAAGCAAAGCCCTTGTTCCTACAATAAATAAATAAAATAAGTCCTCTATTAGAGTTTATGGATACGCTTTCTGGTGGGTAAGCTGTCACAATGTCCCACCTCAAACCTATCCTGGTATTGTTCAATACAGAGGTCGTGGCCGTTAAGTCTGATTACACAGACCAACGCAAAATAATCAAAGAAACAATTCTGGACTACTGGAACACAAAATACAAAGAACACAATGTGGCTCACCTCTTAAATTTGGTATCCACTCTCAACACTACAATGATGATGTTTACACTTTTTATTTATTTTGGTACTAAAACGTAACTAAGATACTGTGGAGCAAACCTGCTGTCGCATATGCTCATGTGATTTATGTACAGCCCTGCAGATAACTCAAAATTGGTCAATGTTGTTTCAATATGGCCACAGAATATCAATGCCATAAGACATAAGGCATGTTTGCGTGCAATGTTTTGCATGTATGGAGCAGTTTGTTAACATTTTGGAGTCTCTTTATGTTTAAGTTTAAAGAAAATAAAGACAAGTTGTTGTTCTGAAATATTGTGTCCATCCATAGATGTACTGGTAAGCAAGAAGTGTTTTGACAGCAATTTTGGATCAAAAAAATATTACAGTATCAAATTTTAAGGATACCATCAGATTATCGTTATCGAGACACTAAAAAAAACGTTTGTTTTCTTGCCGATATTGCCCAACCCTACATGGCAATTATTCTGGGAGAAATGAAAGTGTTTCTCTAAGTGTGTAAAAGAAGTGCCAGAAAGTGGTTGCAGCCACAGAAAACTGTTTATACCAGCATCAGTCAGTAATGTTACTTCAGCCAGTCAGTAAGCATGTGGATAAGCTCAGGTTGCAGTAATGCAGCTACTGAGAGGGAAGCAGCCAATGTGTGACCCATGGCACATGTTGGGCCTAAAACAGCAAGGAGAGAGTCGCATTGTAATTAGACACCTAAACTAAGCAAGCTTTTCCACTAGGGACACCTCAGTGTCTACGGTACGGTACGGTACGCTTAACATGCTTTTCCACTAGGCCCCAGCGGTCAAAAATGGTTCCAACTTAGGAACCACTCGGCTGTGGTTCCAAGCATGCCGAATCCACCCAAAAACTGACATAAGCGGGCTGCTTTGCAAGATTGGTCCAATGTTTTCTGGGTAGGGCTCCACACTTTATTGTTTGAGAATCAAAATCGAGATTTTCAAATTGCGGAAACGTGCAATTTTATTAAAGGAAAATTATTAACATACACGTTATGCTACAGCTTTTGTTCTGTTTGGAATAAAATGGAATTTAACACTGCTCTATTAAATATTTACCAGTGGCTGCCTAATATCATTTATTTACTCTAATCACTATTTATTTCACTCCATTAAATGGAGTTTGTTGTTGTTGATGTGTGACATGCAATTTCCACATATACAGCCCGCCCACCTTCCCCCACTCCCTCGCTAATCTTTCAGGAAGCAGGGGAAGACTCCACAACTCCACCCATATAGCAACACTGCTCCAATGTAATGGTAAACCAACCGTACCATGCCGTACCGTACCGTACCGTGCCTAGGTTACCCTTGCTTATTGTAAGTCGCTTTGGATGAAAGCATCTGCTAAATGAATGTAATGTACTGTAATGTAGTGGAAAAGCGCACTAAATGGCCAGGGCAAGTCATCATGGTATTGAATTAGATGACTGAGTGGTTGGATTGATTTTATCTGCCATAGCAAGCTGCCACAAATTAATTGTACAAAATGAAACATCCAATAAACAATTATCTATACCACTCATCATTTGAGAGTCACAGGGGGCTGAGTTGGAGCCAGTTCCAGCTGACTTTAGGTAAAATGCTAGACTATCATAGGGTCAACACAGAGAGACAAACTTTTGAAAACTTATGAAAATATACCTGGGATGTGATGCCACAAACCTGTAAGAATCTATAGGTGGTTACTGCTTAGTGTGACTGACACCAAAAACTCATGTTTGCAATTAAGTGACAGTGATGGTCAATCAAAGAACTGTGAAACATAGTCAACAGCAATCTTATGCGTGGGCAATATCAATGCCAAAATTTAATAACCTTGTTTACTTTATTCACTAATCTTTTTTTTGTGGTTATTTTGACCCTGGTATCACCACACGCATGTTCTTATTGGGTCTACAAAACTAGTAAACAACAGACAAGGACACAAAGTGTATTTGGTTTCATTTGTGGTAGCCATTCTCTTAGATCTATGGGCTTTGAAAGAGTCACATGCACAATCTGGTTGTAAACTAGAGACTAGAGACACAAACCCATTTAATTATTATGTTAGCACAAACACTGTCACAATACAGTACTGGTCCAATTCACAAATGTCTTTGTTAAGTCTTCTGACACATCAGTGAGTCTGGTTCTCACATCTCTGCCATTACAATTATAACTGTGAGCGCCCTGCATGCCATGTGCACAAACGTGTCCTAGTGGTTACCATGTTCCCTTCAGTGAGTTTCTAGGCACTGCACAGTGGCTAAGTCATTAAGGAGCCTCAGCACCACAGTGAGAGGTTGCAAGCCCCTTTTTAATTGCCCCTCTGCTCTCCAAGTGTTGTCTAAACGTAAGCTGTTAAAAAACATTGTAGTTTCATTTTAAGTCTAGAATAGTAGCATAGGGTTTTGATTCGTTTTAAAATGCCATCAAAGAAATTATAGTCATGAAATTTGGCATATCCACAACCTAAATTGGGATTAGTGGGCACCAGGACGTTGGAGTGTGACCCACCTCTGGCACCTGGCTGTCAAAAGCAGGATTTACACTGTAGGGTGTCTGTTTCTAACCTTTCTGATAATGTTATCGAACTGACAATCAACATCCACATCCACTTTCCTCTATTCATTTGCAATACAGGTATTCGTGGCACTGTGAAAAACAAATACAACGCCACAAGTATTTTCTCCGAAAGACTGTCTGAGATGTTAATCGTATTACATGATATGATGGCTTCAGTCTCTAGTTGTGATAGTCCATGAACCGACACCTGCCTGAAGAATGATCTATACCTCCTAAGGGTCATCTGAGAACTCTGAGGGTATTACAAAATGAATAAGAGTGCTTTGTGTAAAAGACGGCAGCCTTCTCATTCAGTTTTGCTTAGTCGATGTGGCCAAAGTACTATGATGGTAAGCTCAAGAAAACAAGTGGAATCTGACCTTACAATGAAACCCAAGTTCATTCAGTGAAATTGCCATGCAATCATAATAACAATGGAGCTAGGTGGTGGACCACATGAGAAGCACTACACAACACATACAGTCGTTGGATATTCAAATCCTGAACAGTTCAGAACGTATCCTCATCTTATTGTCAACTCATTATTTTAAATAGTTATTTGGGGGGCATTAATTATTCTTCCATTGCAGAACTGTTCAGGAATATAATGCCTTATGATATACATTATACAGCATAATGACAACATTGTAGTTGTGGGTAAGATATAGTAGACTTATTGAGATCCCACTTCCTTCTCTTATGCTGAAGCCAATGCAGCACAGAGCATCTTCTATAAATATGTTTTATCCCATCGATCACAGACACTGACACTCATTTCAGCAGCAGAGGGCCCTTATCGCAGTGCAAAGTCCCAGTGGTCACTAGTTTAAAGCAAAGGGGAAGGGTTGGTTCCTATTTGTCAACTGCCTCATCCCCTGAGACCAGTGATGCGTCTGTATGTAAATGAGAGTATGTGTTGAGGTGGGGGAAGGGTGCAGGATGTGTGCATTGTCCTCTCATCCCTGAGGTATGTAGCTGCGTGTATTTTTGTGTGTCCCTTGAGACAAACATAACTTATTGATTGGCCTCATGTGTGTTAAACTGTACATCTGGTCTCCTAAGCCCCCACTCCTGAATTGTCCTTTGTCTCTTTGGAAGTACTCTCTCTTCATCTCATCACTCTGTCCCACCAGCCTCTACTCCATCCATCTTTATGCATTGTCCTCTCTACTGCTTCTCTTTGTCTCGTTCCTCGTCTACCTTTCCTTTCGGTCTCTCAGTCTTCTCCCATTTTCACACTGTCCTGTTAATTCAGTCTGTTTTGCATAGATGTAAAAAGGAAGGGAGGACAGAGGCAGAGGCCAGTTGGTTAAATGAGACAGCAGTAAGGCTCCAGGGCAACATGTACTCTACAAGTCATTTAGGCAACATTTTAACAGGATCTATTGTCAACAATTTTTTGAAATGTATATTTAAATTCAGTGCCTTTTTTGAAGTGCAAACATTTTGATGGGCTGTGCTGTCATTAAAAAATAACTAATAATGGCTATTCAAGGACATTATAGCAAGTATTATGTCTCATGGACATGCAAGTAAGATTACTTGGTGAACCACCGAGAAAAATGATGAAAAGTGCTACCGCTGGTCATTGGCCCACCCTAACAAACCTAGTCCTGGATGGAAACAATCAGGGTTGACCCGTATGCGCTGAACCTTTGACAGTTGCCAAAGGTTCAGCGTGTAACTAACATGCAAATCTGTATTTAAAGTGGGCATTTGTATTATATATGCATTGCTAACTACATATTCCAACTGCTCATGATGTCAGAAATACTAATGCAAAATTATTCAAAACTTGTTTTTTAAGACAGGGACATTTTTAATGCTAGTGATTCTATGCTCTTACTTAACATGATTAACAACACACTGAGATAGATACACATGATCATGCGACAGAAATACATTAGGTCAAAGGTGTAAAATTGTGTGCCTCGGAAATCACAATTCATTAATGAAATACTCCTTGGAAAAAAGGACCCCAAACAGGTTGAGATAGCTCCACCAGGGAAAAAGATCATTCACTTGAAAACTCATAACAACACCAGCAAACAGTCCCTGATTCCACGGTAGTATTAGAGATGATACATTGTACTGCAGTTTTTTGTACTGTATAAAAAAGCAACAAAAGTCTTCCATTGCAGTACTACAGTACCAAGTAAAAATCATTTTGTATTGTCGAAGATGTAAACAAAGGTAAAAGCTTCTCCTATACAAACATCTAGGTTTCAGCGAGTTCCTTTGCAACACAGACACAATATGGGAAAGAAAAACATGAATGACCCAATTTTTCACCTTGCAACGCCTCCCTCTGCAGAATTCCAACATCAAAAGCAGTGCACCACCCGATAAAAGTACTCATCCCCACCTTAATATCCTAGAGGTCTAAAGCATCTGCAAGAAGGTGGGGGGCATAGGTGGTGTAGATATAAAAGGAAAAAAAGCTTTAGGCCCCTGAAAAGCCTGAGATGATGAGTGAATGTCAAGGCAATGACCAAGTAGTGATTTAGATTCTGCACCAGCTCTGTTTGTCTGGGAGTTCCATGATAAATGTAGGTGACTTTAAATAAAAAAGGAGAGGACACAATCAGCGAAATTACTGAGTGGCCTCCACTTTGGATTCCTCTGTCTTATTGGTTCAAGTCATGTGAAGAACAGGCATAGCTCATGCTCATGCTTAGAAAAAAAGACAAGAGGACGACTAAATGACATGATTTGATTATATTGTTCTGCTTGCTGTGAGTTTAAGCTGCTTTGCTCCATGAAAGTCACCTTGTCTCATGAAGAGATAAGAGAGGTCGATTGCGTTTGGCATTACATCACTTGTTTTAATGCTTAATGGACTGTCAAACACAGAGGACCCAAAGACAACTAAAGAAAATACGTTGCACTTAGCTTAGTTGAGAACCAAACTCTGTACTTGTGCAGGTACCAGCTGAATGACATTGGCAATACTGAGTATTGATTCTTATAAAATCTAACAGTGCCAAATGTTAGAGCCTAAGAACACACCTGGATGAGGAGGAAGACAGCACAGAAAGAAAAAGAGTAAGACTAACATAAGTCTACTCTCAGGTAAATGGGTGACAGCAAAACATGTACAAGCTCTTTGCAAATTCCTTTTTAAAATACAGTATAAAAGAAGAATTTTGGCACATGTTTGTGTGGACACACTTTTCAAAGTTGATGCAGACAACTCCTGCTTACATTAACACAACTGTAGCAGACAATGGAGAACTAACACCAACCTTGGACAATGAAACATTAAGAGACCTCAGAAAAATAATTAGTTCATTGCATTATATTGTTGTTGAAAAGTTGAATTATATTTTTCACTGTCTTGGTTGCCATGAGCTTAACATTTGATGAGAAACCTGCTCTTGTTGTGTGTGGCTGACCAGCTGTAATCAGACACTGCTCTTACAAATGGAGCTTCTGTCAGCAGAACATTTAGTCCTAGGGAACAAATGACCTGACAGTAATTTACAGTCTTGGGAATGGATTTATGATTAGCATTCGCTTAGTGAGATGACAACTTCCTTCAGCCATATACACAACATACACACAAAGTGATAATGGATACGTGTTAGTGACAGGCTTCAACTTGCTAAAGTGCCAATTACAAATATTACATCCCTCTGTTACATCTGATCTGTAGGTTAAATGAGATCTCCTCCTCTTCACATATTATCTTCACACAAATGAAATAAGAAAATATTTTTTGCCCGCATCTGGAGTCATTTTCAGTCAGTGACCTCAAAACACACTCCTGCATTCCGACTTCTATTTTACCTCAAAAGTCACACTGTCATGTGCTCATTATAATCATCATGTAGGTTGTAAAAACATGAAAATGTTAAGTTGGTGTCTTAGTCACAGCTCTGTTATGAAAACCTCAAAGTCTGCCCTGCTCATGACAGGCCAGAAAGTGTCAAAGAGTGGTCAGCAAAATAAAACGTCACACTGTCTGGTCTCAGCAACATGCCAACCAATTTCCATCATTGTTGTTCAGTCATTTTAAGACCAGATTCGGTTTCTTAGCTTTACAGTCTGATAGGCTGTTGCATTTTAAAGACAGAAACGCAAGCTCCTTTGCTTTCAGTTGTAGTGCTACAATTCGCTTGATTTCTGGGCCTGCAGCCTTGACAGGCGGCGTTATTCATCAGAGAAGAAACACATCAAAACTCATCTTCAACATTTTCTTTCTGAATAATTTTCATTTAACAGTTTTTTGACTTATGTAATTAGACCAAATAAAGAAATGCAAATAAGCTGCTGTTGGAAGGTAAGTAGGGCTGCAACGATTAGTCGCCGACGACGACGACGTCGACTATTAAATATGGTCGACAAGAAATTTTGTGGTCGTCTAGTCGTATATTATTTTAAGCAACATGATGAAGCCATTCAATTCATTAGAATACAGTACATGAATACACGCCACCGGAAACGTAAGGGGCAATAGCCGGCACCATCTGCGCCCATATTGAACTAAACACTGAAGAAGTTCAATAGCAAAGTCGATGCAGTAGCAACGATGGCTGAAGCAGAGGTGCATAGTGATGCTAGCGTGAGACCGCGAATGTTTAAAGTCTGGGAGTATTGTCGGGAAAATAAACACGTCAAGTGCACTAGGTAAGAATAAAAAAATGGGAAATAGCTAGAGGCTGCAGGGGTGGTCTAGTGGAAATGTGGTCTAAAATGGATTTACAGTATACCTGACCAAGATGTCACTGAGAATCTTGTGGTGAGAGCCTACAGCATTGAATTTTTAAAACCATGAAAAAGGGTTGATGTCAGCCCTACATCCGATGGACGTGTCACTCATACACATACGTAATATGTAATAATATTCTCCAAATTTAGCTAATTATGATCTATTATTCTAATTATTTAATGTTAGAGTTTGATGGATTATAATATTTTTATGGCTCGACATTCAAAGCATTTTACTCACATTTGGGTCTCACTGTGTGAAACTGGTGCATTTAAGGGAAGTTTTACAAAAATTTAACCCAAGCAGTCTATGTTTCTTACCCAAAACAAAAAAAAATGTATACCTCACCAACAATGATAATGTAATAGCTGTTAGGACACATGCTACATCTGTTTTGTGCCCTGATTTATGACTAGAGGCTTCTAGCCTAGATCGACTCAAAATCACAGCATCCATTGATAGGCTGCATGTGAGGCATTATAGCACCTCTGTAAATTATACTGTTACACTGTCCACCTGTAAACTGCATGAGTCTCTATGCAAATCAGTGACACATCACATCACCCAGTCCAAAGCAGGGGCATGGTTCATTCTGTTTATTCAGTCAACTGTATACACTTTAAAGCCATTCAAATTGTAATGACATAATCTAATAAACACAGTTTGAAGCAGAGATAAATTAAAAACCTTGTGAGATTTTTGTGCTATACCAAATCAAATAATTTGGCTTGCAAATGTCTCCTTGTATCTCTTTATTAAGAAAAACAAAAAACTATTTTATAAAATGTGCTGCATGGGAAAAAGCCTGAACCCCAGTTTATCTCAGTTATTCACTAAAACACACTCTCGTTCACGCACACACACGTATTTCTGCTAGAACGCTCAGAGAGTGAGGACTTGCTGTCAGTCTGAGTGACACTTCAGTGCTTGAATGGCATCTCAAACAATTCAGCCTATTTGCCAACTTGTGTTGGCTGAAGATGAAAGATTTATGAGTTATGTGTAGAAAATGCTGAGAGTAGGATGCGACCCTGGGTTTATTTGAAACAGCTGGCTGATGTACGGCCCTCAGAAAAAGGTTATGAGCAGACATAAAATTTTCAGCCACCGACACCATCCGCCTGATTCAACCGCAATGGCTTCCTGGCCTCCCCCTCTCTGGCTTTTCCTCTAACCAGTTCCTCCACACTGCCCTAGCATGAGAATAAATAGTCCTGGCTCTAATTTCACAATGTAATCAACAAAAAAACTAGGCTTTGTGGGAGTGCCAGGATGACGGTAGACTGGCAAAGCTGTGGGGCAGGGAGGAGAATCAAGGAAGAGAGATCAGGCATTAGTTTATATAACCAAGTTCATCGGGAGGGAAAGCACCATATAATCCTCGGGAAAGTCAAAAACAGTAAGAAGACAAAAGAGGAGGGCTGACCAAAGGAAAGGAATATAAAAACAAACATATGAAAGTCACAGTGGGGAGGACTCAGTTTGCATGGCAAACTGGTTTGGCATGAGGAGGAGTAATCGAGAGCTGCCACTCCTACTTTAAATAGCTGCTGAGAGTGATGGGATGTGGTCTGAAGGAGGTGGGTGTTTTACACACAGCAGGAGGAGGTCACTAAGCAAAATCACAACAATGTTATGAAAATGAGCTAGAGCTACCTTTTCTGAAGCCATTTATCATGTTTTCAGGAAGCACTACTATTAGCATCACACAAGTTTAGTCTCCTACCTGTGGAAGTCTACTGTACTTTTCCTGACATTTCCAATTTTTCCATGGTTGCAGTGGGGATTGTCCAAACCTGGTGGAAGACAAGCAGTTAGTCCAGAGAGCATATTTTACAGCTTTTGCTCCTAAAACCCTAAAGCAAGAAATAAAGTACAAAACAAATGCCCTTTAAGGAACTATAATCGGGAAGCAGATGATGTGAGCAGGAGCCAGTGGTTGAGGAAATTATCCCCTGCAGAGTGATTTTAAGTCTTTTGCAACGCCTGTCATGTTTTCTTAATTTATGCTTTGCAGGTGATGGTCTTCATTCTTCATATAAGGCCAGCATTGTTCTCAAAGACAACAGACCTTGCTGAACATAGGGAGAGAGGAGCCGACACAAAGTCCTCATTTGCTAAGCCACACTAGCACAGCAGTAGCACAACAGTATCACAATGACACATATGCATCAAACTGCTGTGAATAAATAAAGAATTCTGAATATGAATTTGTATTTATTATATGAGTTTTATTTATATAATATATTATATATTGACGTTTGCTGTGAAAGGGTCTTTGGTATAATTTAAATAGGAGTCACAGATACGGTCCATTACAAATACAACCACACACTCGGAACAAATTGTATGAAATTTGACTGTCAAAAATATTCAAATAAATCCCACCCTGCTTTGCTGACTAGCTATGTAAGCTACCCTGATCACTCCCAACTTCCATTTGTCTCCTGAAAGAAATATCTACAGTGAAATAAAAATGTCACACTCTCGCATGTACAAGATCTTTACATAGCCTCCAGCAAACTGAAGGGATGGGTGTTTCAAGCAAAAATACTTATCACCAATCACTACATAGCTACAATGATCCTGGTAATCAAATCTCACCAGAACAGGAAATAATGCAGGGGGTTTGCAGTTTACATATTCTTATAAACAAAAAAACAAACTGCAGATTATTACAAAGATTATTAATTGAAACAAAAATGTGTCAGTTTACTCTTCAAGACATAGCCAGGGTGGATGTATTTCTTTTAGACAACGCTGTGCCAGCTGCATTCTAGTTTAAAATTCATAACCTAACTGAACAAAAAATTAAGGTCAGTCCAGTGAGAACAAAAGCCTATATATCTATTTAATTTTAATTCAGATGCAGCTAGGTTGCCAAACCATTTTTAACCCTTTTTTGAAATTGCTTCTTATGTTTGGGGAGCTTACATACTTACACTGAGCTTACACTGAATCAAAAATCATCTTCTGGTTTTGCAACTAGGAATTAAACAGCATGGAAATTATGAGAATACACCGCTGAGAAATGACCTCAGATTTTTCTGATGAGGTAATGATACAGTGAGGTTGTTGCAAAAGGCATTAACTCTGTCCACATTGTATCCATCTTTCAAACCCAACTGCCTGTACACAGTATCTGTAAGAGAGTCCGGTTTGCGTTCACAGCAGTTCCCACTGTTTCGACTCCATTTCATGTTTACAGTAACAACAACAGTTTGGTATGGTCACAGCCTATTGTGTTAATCCAGTATAACAGAATAAATAAATCCAGGCTCCTCTTTGGCTTTCCCAAACTTTTTTTTCTCCAATATTGTCTCATTTTATACTCATCTTTCAGTCCAGGTGTGCTGAAGCTGTAACAGCTAGACGATTTCCCTCTCACATGAGAGGGAAATGACAGTCACTGTCTGGGAATGCTGCCTTAACTTGGATGAAACTTGGTCATACTTGGAGTTTGAATCAAGCTTTAATGTTGTAAAAAAATAAAAGATGAGTTAAAGCTTTATAACTCTCTACCAACAGATCCAGCAGCTCCTTCCTCTGCCCTGTGGCCAGGATGTGTAAGGTCTTGTTTTGTGTGAAAGTTCCCTTAAGTCAGACCTGGCTCAGATGCAAAGTACTTCCTTTATCTACGTCTCAGGCTGACAGGGTGACAAATTCACCAGACATACTAAAGCACTCCCATCACTGATAATTCTGCATTATTCCATGTGATGTGGAGTAGCAAAGAAGTGAGGATGTACGACTGAAGTTAATGAAAAAGAGAAAACCCACACAAGACTGATCCCCCAGTTTGTGGACATGTTGTTTCTGAATAAGATCTAGTAGAAAGAGTCTGCTGAGGACTCGCATAGACCTGGCCTGTTTGGTATAGTTGATTACTGCAAGTGAACACAGTTGACTGTCATTGATGCCTGCCTGTCAAGGAATTGCACAGAGCTAAAGCATGAAGTTATATCATGTCTGCCCGTTGAAGACAGCAAAAACTCTATGGATGTTTTGACAGTGCATCACACGACTGAAATGAGTGGTGTCCCATCAGTCAGTTGGTGGGGGAGTGAGCCGCTATTTGCACATGTAAAAAAAATAACATTATTTTATACACAGTGTGCTGTAAGCCTCTTAAATCTAAATACATAAATCAATAGATATTGCGTATGCAGCACCGGTGCTCTGCCACACGCACTGCACGCGGGGCACCAACCAATTGTGAAAAAAACATCATCATCCGGGGGCGACACCACAGAGCATTTGTGCGTAGGGCACCCGAATGGCTAGCACCGGTGCTGTGTGTATGACACAGTTTTTGAAATCAATCAAACTGTGGGATGAACTGATTAGTTAACGCCTGAAGAAACTCAACTTTGAGAATTAGAGGAAATGTTTGGCTTCTGAAGACTATAGCCACAGAAGCTGTGTCCCCCAGCCGATAGATTTTTTTGAGACAAGGTCAAAAAAAAGACGCGTATTCACACGACGACAACCATAAGCATTGTCAGACATTAACGCAGTAACTTGAGTCCGGACAAAGCTAAGCCTGCATTGTTGAGTTTGTGGCCATTAAAAGAAACTGTGCCAGTTTCAGCCAAGATTCTCATTGGTAGGAAATTTAGAGAGACTCATCTTGTAAGACAGCATGCTCACTCACCCTTGCCAAAACCAGTGAGTGACCAGCCAAAGAGCAGCCAGGCAGCCCACCTCCCTTAACAAACGCCACAGGGTGGCCACTGCACATAGCCATCGTCTGAAACTGTCCACTGTCCTGAACACATTGGGACCTTTTGACAATGCCAATAAGGACCCGAATCAACACAAATTAGGTCATGTCAACATATGAAATAAAAATACCATTGCCACACAGTGGTGGCAGGAAGGCATTTCATCAATAAAACAAGGGACACATCCCTCAACGCATCTAAAACAGTCACAAAAAGGATTCTCGTGAGAAAACAGACTTCAAAAAGAGACCATTTCCAGCTATTATAAACTCCTAAATTTAGTGTAATGTGAGCATTCCTCCTTGACTTGGCATTGGTGGTGTATTTTGGTACATGATGGCACCATAATGTTATCCTTTTTTCACTTACTTCTTAATTTTGCCATTCTCTGGAGCTGGTAACCAGTACATCAAAAAACTTGGCTCTTCACAAGAGGAAATGAGACAGCATCACCCAAACCAATAGTGCCACCATCCCTGAGGTTGTTAAGCTGTTGGTCTTGAAACTACTATTGACAGTGTGCCTTTGGTTATGGGTGCTCTATAATTAAATACCAGAAATGTCTGTGTTTTTTCCCTCTCTTTTCCTTTGGAAAATATATACCGGGTCTAAATAAAACTATGCCCTGCCCTGTCAGGCTCACGAGCACAAGGCCATCCTGCTTCATTCCTTCAACCACAGCTGGTCAAACATTCTACCACCACAATCAAGGTAGAAACAGCATGCAGTCAAACTGAAAGTGAAACAGTGTTGTGACTGAATATCACGAGCCACACAATGGTAAAGATGTCTAACTTAAGACAGCAGAGATCTTCCTTGGAGGTTCTCTACAGCAGTGTGTGAATGAATTAATCTTCTTACTGGATGGTGAAACAATAAAAGACTTGTCCTGTCCCTAAGTTTTAATGAGTTACAGGATAAAGGAATGCTTGGTCAATAAGTTTGACTTCACTAGAACAAGACAATCAGGATGTCATCTTTGTAGCCAGTTCATTCGTTAGACATAACATGATTTCTAATGGTACGCAAAACCTGGTAGGATAATCCAACAACAACAACACATGGCACACATAACATGTGGGCTAATTTTCCTCAACTTGTATTAGCTGTGATTGATTTTTTTTTCATCAGTGAGGGAACACTCTGTCCGAGGTCATCAGCTATGCTTCATCTGCCGACTTTAATTACTCACACATATCTCAGTTAGATCCCCCCTCATCCGTTTCAAGCTCTGTTTCAAGCTCCAATTGCTGGTTTTTAACCAAATGACAAACTTGTCTAAAAAGGTTAAATCTATAAATGTGTTTATCATCCAAATGATCTAAACGTACAATAGGAATTATTGCTAAATGTATTCTCTCGATGACATCTCTCGATGTTTTTGCAAGTGAAGAGCACTGTTACTTGTTCATTCACCATCAATCACCTTCGTTTGGAACTGTGACTGTTAGAATCATTCATGTCTCTCATAACAGGTCCCAAGACAAAGAAATTAACTATTACCGTTTAACATGACTCTTGTTACCCTCTAATTTAGCATTTATGCAAACTAAAACTGACTAATTAGCACTAATCACATACTGCAGCTGAGACTAATAGGAGACCTAATGGTTTTTAATGTGGCCACAAACGAAAGAAATAGGAAACCTCATAATGATAATATATAAAAAGACAAAGAATCACCGGAGTTATTACAATAAAGCCAGAGATGAACAGGAAGGTCCAAAATGGCACAATATTTAATAATTGAGAGATTTCACACTAAAACACAAACGTTAACACTCGTGGTGATCCAGGAGTTTCAGGCTGATACCAAGTCCATGTTTTTTCATCGAGGACAAATAATAAATAAAATAAATAAACAACCTTTCCTGTAAGTCCATCTAATAGTAATAGAGACCTTCCACTCTACTCAACATGTCAGCAACTCATAGTTCCATGAACAGTTCCTTAAACAGGCGTTACTATCTTAAATGGGACTGATTTTATGTTAAATAGGTTTAAACATCATTTTACCACTTTCCAAGGTCATTTCAATGACAAAGCAAACTAGCAAGAATTTGAGCAAGATACTATATTTGCTATTTATGTGATGCAATCTTGTGTAATTATATGTTTTAACAGGACTAAAGCTGCAGACGTGAGTCTGCAAACTGTGAAAAAAAATGGATTATACTGCTTCACCAGTTGCCTATGAATGATTCAAAAGTGGGCTGATTGGGGTTACAAGCATCAGTAGAATGTCACACTCCTTTTGGCTCTGACTTCTGCTTTCCCCCATACTTACTCATGTTTTTCCCTCTCCACAGGCTCAGCTGCCACACCTTCCAGGCACTTTCACACATCTGCAGAGCTCAGCACTCAAAAGCAGCCTGACAAATCTTCACCTGCAGCAACAGATGCTCTGTTACTGAAACAAAGTCATACAGAACATAGAAACGCAGGAGTGCTAATTTGTTGTTTTGCTCACAAGTAACGCTCAATAATTAACCGGATATGTAGCAGCAGGGACAGCAGCCCAGAGGCAATCAATTAAGATGTCTCCCAATGCAGCCATGCCAATCGCATTTTATTTAGTTCAGTTGTTCACCAACCAGACCCTTTCAGCATACCAGATTCACTGTCCAACACAGTGAAAGACTTCTGTAAAAAAGAGAAGGTTCGTTAGTGAAGACAAGGAGATGTTCTGGTATTAATACCAATATCAGAAATGCCTCTTACAAGGGCGAAAAATTCCAAATCAGGCACTGGCAAGTATATTTACCTATGCACCTGCCAATACTGAAACATTTAAGTGTGTTTCACATAGATAAATCCACAATTCTCTTTTAGAGAATCAACTTTTGTCAGAAATCCAATTTTCTTTGCTAAAAACAACAGTCATGCACTGTCATCATCGAATGAATGGAAAGTACAGTTGTCAGAGCAGACAGTGTAACATTAGCCAAAACTTGTCAGCAATTTGTCACTGATTCACAAAAGTCACAAAGTGTACTAAGATGTATGTAAGATTTCAGTTACACTGGTTTGGCCAGTTAAGTTGGCTATATTTTAAAAGCTATTTAAGAGAAGATTTTTTTCAATTTTGACAGTTGAATGGAAAAATAAAAAAAGTTTTATGGCATTCCTTTTCTGCAGTTATTTGTTATTCAAAAAGTTTAACCAGTGTCATGCCATTCAACATTGATATTAATCATCAATTCCAAATAGTTGCATACAGCTGATAAAATACATTATATAAATTATTGTTTAAGCCTCGTGGTATTGGATCAGTACTCAGGAAATGAACTAAGCTCAAGTATCAGGAAGGAAAAATGGTATCGGAAAAACTCGAGCAGAGCTGACACCTAATCTACTTCAAGACACATGGTCATTTAATTTTAATTTCCTCAACATCATGGGGAAGATATCAAATCCTGTAGAGTCTCTTTTTGCTTTCTTTAAACAGATGTGTCAGCCACTGCAACTCCAGACAGGGTTCAATATTCCAAATGAACGCAAGTCAGACACGTAAAGCAACATGAATGCAGGGCTACATAATTGCATGATTGATGTTTATAACAACATTAAGTTTCAGAAAATGTGAGAACATTGCAAAAACCTCCACTTTTTAACGCCTGTGTTTTCTCCATTTAGTTCTATTAAAAGGTTTGAAACGCAAACATTGGAAAATCCTATCTACTACTCTTTAATGTTGTACAAGGCAGCTCCAATATGAGTGCAAGCTGTTGTTATTTCTATACAGGACAATGGGTCGTGGATCTTCATAATCAATAGGCAGCAATGTCTAATCGATAAGGGCCTGGGGGTCAGGGTCAGCGTGGTCGGGTTATGTGTTCAGTGTGCTATAGAGTCCAGCTAGTGGGAGTTTTATTTTCATGAAACATCCCAGTTTGATATTCAGATCATTCAGCTCAAATTTGTGTACGTTTCTAAAGAGTGTTATATTTCAATGAATAGATTTGCAACAGTGAATGGTTTGATGACTGAACTGTCTGATTCTTCACATGCAGTGGGATTGAAAAGTGGTATCTGACATGCAAATGTTCCACTCCCGTTCACAACCATTTCCAAGTTATACCGAAATATCTGATAAGTACTATTAATTTTATTTTATCAATTTTATCGTCATCATCATCATCATTAGAAATACTAAACTAGCCAGTGAAAACACAAGAATTGTTAAAAAGTAAAACTAAAGGTGTGTTTTTATTTCAGTTAAACAGTGCAATAATTGATAACGACAGAAAAGTTTATCACTTTTGGGTCTGTGTTTATGAAAACGGTACTGAAGACATAACATAACGCTAGCAGACAATGTGACAAGGACTGTAACAGGAGCTCATTCTCAAACAAGGCACACGATAATTACCTATGAGTCTAGACTACTCTCGTGGACACAATGTCTAACGTGTTTCTGTACAACACAGCATCAATGTCAAAACAAGAGAAGTGGTTTGAGCTATAAAACTTTTACAGGTCCCTTCACTGACGCTCTATCCTGCTGAGTAGTACTTTACAACCTTGCTGTTTCTACATAATGACATAGAAGCGAGGGAGAACAAATCTGGGGAAATAACTTTCTGTTTAATCTAATAATGACATTAATTAGTTTTACTGCAATTGGGTTTCCATTGCTACAATCCACATTGTTTTATTACCTCTGTTGACTTACTGTATATGTCACAAAACACTAAAACAATTAAAGACCATAAACACAGGATATGCAGATAAGTAACAAATTGCAATATAATCAAACAAACAAATAAACAAACACATTTTAATTCACTTTCCATTATTTTATTCCCTTTGTCAGTGAATTGTTGACATATATATTGTCAGTAAGTCCAATGGCAACTAACATTAAAACCAGTACAAATTATAGTTAGAAATTGTGTAGTTGTATTGAGCAGCTGAGATCTAACACAAAGAGCAGCAATCTTTCAAAATTTGTGTGGCGTGAATGATTCAAATTGTTAATACTCATAAGATAATTTATTTACTACATATATTAATATAAAATTAAACTTTTCTAAGATGGTGTCTAACAAAGCCACTCTATTTGCACTCATGCTGCAAACCAGCACTGCAAAAAAGTGGACCTGATGACATCCCATGAAACTTGAGGGACTGGCAGACGTTTGATCTTGAACCCTATTCAGCACAGCCATTAACCTGCAAGTACTGTTAAAATTTTAAAATAAAAAAAATTACATTTTTAAGTAATTTCTGCGTGGTAGTCAAGTCTAAACTTACATTTTTTGATTAATCAAGACAAACAGATATAGCCCGAATTTCAACAGAAAAGGGACTGCATAATTGGCTTGATAATTTTCATTACCCTAAGCTATGTTATTCCATGCAAATATTATTAACTGACTCCCAACAAAACAGTCAAAGCGTTCTCTATGTGAGACAGAACACGGTCTGTCTCATAAACACTGAAAAAGAGACAACAGTTCTTTGTGCGATTCCACCATGGTTTCATCACATCTGTTACAGAGAAGCAGCAGGATGAGAGTTTACAACAGTCTGGTGCAAATAAACTGGGCAAATAAAACACTTTATGTATGCAATAAGCACCAATAGTGAAGTACTGCATGAACTTGGAAGGCGGGGGCAGACAACACACTAGCAAACTTGCAATCCACACACACTCACACCCCCAACCCCCCTCTGGGGGCTCCATAAGCGTAGAAACAGAGGTCTGGTTCATTTGCAGCCAGATTAAAGCTACTGAGGTGGAGCGGGTGGAAAAGATTATTCCTGGTGACCAAGAAAAAAACCTTAAAGCTCTCCATTAATAACAATGAAGACTGTGTTATTTATGAAAGGTACCTCGAGGCACATTTCTACACAGTCTAGTGTGTTGTGAGCTGAGTGATTACATTACAACTCTACACTGACTGTTCTCCAAGTGCACATAAACACACACACTACCTATCTTCAACCGTGAATTTATCGCACAGAGCGGTTCTGGTTTAATTCACTAGGATTAAAGTTCACCAAATGAGGCATGGAACCAAAATTTCAGATCAGCTTAAGAAATGTCTAAATCAAAGCTGTGTAAATCCAAGGGAAACCGTGCAGGAAATATACTGTGAAACTGTAAAGCAGCAGCTTACTAGCAAGTGCAAATGTTATGGGTTCTCTATGTCCTTTTATTTTTCATAAACCAATAGCATCACTTTTCACCTTTGCATGCATTAGTAATGCCCATGCTGTATGCGGCATATGTTACAACATATGAATTCAGAAATAGACATTGTGAGCTCATGGGGCGTTCACAAACACACAGATGCAGTCATGGGCCCCGACATTCATTTCAACACGAGTCAATGTGGGGAAGAAAAAAAAGCTCCGTGCAGGAGTTGTGTGTCAGTGCAAGGATAACTCTCCACGTGACCCCTGACCTCTTTGGGAGTGTGAACCCACAGGAAGTGTCATAGTAAGAGGACACATTATGGGTGGCTTGTAACAATACTGCTCTGCTAAAGCAAAACAGCCACTGGTGGTTAAAATGACGAATCAGGCGACAACATAAGGTTACATGCACTTCCACAGGCCAATGGTAACATTAACAATAACAAAATCTTACGAGAATTCACATCAACCTATAAATAAACAGAGATAATTGATGTGAAACAGTTTTTGCCCATTTGACTATAAACCGAATGCCTTCAATTCAGAAATTTAAAGTTACTTTTTAGCTTTGTCCAGGGCTTTCAACAGCATATCATAGTCTTAAGTTGTCAAAGTAATTAATCAACAAAAAATATGTAATTTCAACATATGAATGAGATCTGGTAACTTGTGTTTTTTTTGTTGTTATTTTTCAAATATTTTTTAAGGCAAATGCCCCCACAAACATCAAGCAAACCAATGCCTTTGTGTAGCTCTGACAAATCTGCTCTGAGATCTGATACTCTGCATACATTTATAAACTCATTAATCAGCACGATCAAAGTCTTGTTTTTTAACATTAAGATATTTTACTGAGAAACTGATGAGAATGTAGAAAAATCTCACTCTGTTACTTATAGTGATTAAAAACTCCTGGATCTATCCTTTTAATCAGATGCTGACTACTTCTCTCAACAATGCCTAGCAAGAGCTTCAAATAATTTATGACCATTGTTTATGAGGCCATGTTAATGGAGGATGCATTGTTTAAAAGGGCATGGTTTTATTTCAGGTAGGAACTGTGATCCTCAGCTCACATACTTTCAGATAGGTGAGTTTCTAGGGAATGTTGTTTTGTGCTTGTGGAGTCCACCAGCAGCTGGACAAGGTCCTGAACTTTTAACATGCCTATCCAACAATCGTCTTTAGTGTTCCATGGCAACCCTCCTCCCCTTTTCCCAAGACAGAGTGTCTCACACCCTAGGGTGTTTAAAAGGAGCTAAGAGGAGGGGTGACTCGATTTGGGGAGAGCTGTCCTGAGAAAAAGGGTGTTTCTGGGGAAACTGGGCGCTTACTGTTCTCCAATAGCTCTCATTGTTGCCACTTAGCAACAGCATGCAGTCGGCATTTCAGGACGCCGCTTTTCACTCCTGTGCATGCTAAGGACAGCCACACACACGCATGAAGTGAGGGAAAGAAAAGACCACGTCGTGTCACCAAAACAGATGCTTCCTACTTTGTTGCCTTTTAAGTCCAAATCCAAAGCTCACTGCCTGATGTCATGCAGATGATATTCAATGTCACACTGGCACAACTGCTTGACTTTTAGGGTCATTTCACAGTTTCAAAGTTTTTGTTCAAAGGAAATGTTAGGATGCCAAAGACTGGATGCTCAAGGATTATACCAGCTACTGGACACCCTTCGCTGCCAATCCCACTCACCTGTCCTTCCTCTGAGGAGACTGCAGAGGAGGAGTCTGCAGTCGACACCAGCTGTTTTTCAACTGACAGACAAGGGAGGAGACACATTCACCACCTCGCCCTGTCCTCTCCCTCCCCCCACCTTCTTCCCCAAGTAAAGCTGCACGTCTCTGACCTCCACTTTTTCCGAACAGTCTACATCTCTGGTTGGCTGGTCTTTTCAGACTCCTCTTCAACAAAAGAAACAAAAGAGGCAGGGCCACTTTCGTCTTTTCCCCTCTTCAGAGACAGGCTGAAGTGTGTGTGTGTGTGGGGGGGGGGGGGGGCAAGACCTAAAGACCATTCCGTTCGGAGCGGCATAAACCTAGCACAGAAAAATAACCTGCATGCAACCACACTAGCTTCTGTTTCAATTGAATCGTGCACATACACACGTGGACATAGACACACACATGCAAGCATGATGCACACATGCATGCACGCACTCAAACACAAAACAGAAGTTATCCTTCTTCTGACTGATCATCTGATCTGAATCTCCAGCACCAGAGCTTTCAACCATTTTCTTTCCAGATCAAGGATGACAACAACCAACCCAATATTTGGAACCAGGAGCTTGCATGTAAACATTAAAAAAATAATAATTTAACAACATAAACTCCGACACACAACGTCTGTAGCACAAGGGTATGTACCTCAGCCATGGTGTATAGATGTTAGATGCCAAATATTTTGTTAAATTCACTTATGTAAATTAATTTAGATAATATAAATGAGTTGAAATAGCAATGCATATCGAATACCATTACCATGTATCATGATTATAAATCTAGCATAAACAGCATTCACAGCAATGATGGTTTGCTTCCTTCTTTGAGTACATTTTCCATTCCTTATCTATACCACTGATACTTTTAGGGTCGTGGAAAGAGCCGCACTAATTTCTTCTGTACACTGTAGCCTTGAGAGCTATTAATCAACAATGTCAGACCCTGAAAGTACATGAACCTAGCATTTAGCAACATCTGAGAGCACTGTTTGAGTTCCATGCAGTCATCATCAAAGCAGGTAGACATCAGTGGAAACAAAAGCACAGGCCGTGGCATGCTACACGTTGGGTTATGTGATGTTCAGTTCGTATGTTGGAGAATAGCTGTTTGACAGCATGGCAAGAAAAACTACACTGGAAAATGGCCGGGTGTGAAAAACTGCCGGTTTAGCTCCACCTCCTCCCTCCCAAGGTCCAGAGTTCCCCTTAGCTTTCAAAGTACATGGACACACCACTAACAAGCATACTCACATATTTTTATCCACTTTGGACAGAGCTGTACATTCATTCATTCTCTACTGCTTATCCTTTTCAGGGTCGCGGGGGGAGCTGGCGAGAGGCCGGGTACACCCTTGATAGGTCACCAGCCTATCAAGGGGCCAACATATAAAATATATACAGACAACCATGCTTTAACTAATCCTGTATGTGCAAATAATAAACTGCAATATACTATAAACTATGAAAGCAAATCAACTTCTATCACTGTTTCTTGCTTCTTGTTGGTCTGATATTGTTGCATGCATAAACACCACCTATTGGCCAGACATCTCCAGTTGACTGCTTTCTTACCGTTTGAAATCATGTCCACATCACTCATTTTTCAGAGAGATTCTTATTTTTATTTTATTTTTGTACCATTGACACAAAGAGAGTCTACTTTAGGCATAATGAAGCATGTAGAATAACCTCTGAGAAGTCTATCTAAAATTTTGTCTCTGGTTATAGAGAGAGAGATATTATTTTGTTGTATAACTGAATTGTCTATTGATACAGAGGAGGCGGAGCATGTCCCTCAGCATCAATGGACCAACTCTAACTCTGGAGTTCCCTTACAACAGAGCCTTAGAGCTCTTTAAAAAAAAAAGAAAAGAAATAAAAGTGCTCTCAGCCAGACTGTAAAACTGTGCTACTAAAATTGCTGTTTGTATTGAAAAACATGTTCTGTACTAATATGTGTGGAATGCAGAGAATTAATTTCCCCATATGTGTGGGACCATTAACGGTGTTTCTTCTTCTTCTTTTGTTATTTTGCTATTTAGTTTATCTTTAACTCGATGGATGGATGGGTGGATGGATGGATGGATGGACGGATGGATGGATGGATGCTTTATTTATCCCGAGGGAAATTCAAGACAAACATTCCATGAGAACTCATTCTTAAACTAATTTTCAAGTGTAGCTGAGCCAAAAGCAACACTGGCTCCTCATTCAGTTCAAAATTGCTTTCAAGATATAGTTCATTACCTATTAAACAAGAGCTTGGCTACACCTGCAATATCTGAATTTCTGTTTCCCCTGTCAGGACACTTGACAGGACTGAGTTCTCTCAGGTCTTTCAACAAGTTTTTCCAGCTGTCCTAAAATCCACACTAAAATCTACAGCTGACTGCAGGCCCATGGGCTTAGATTAAAACTATGGGGCTGAAAGAACTTCAACCTTTACATCTACTAACACGACTTATTATCAAAAGTCAGTGATCGCAGAAATACAAAGTTTAAGGTTAAATACTGCATTTTTTTCTTTCAACTTGTGTAACAGCTTTCAGTATGACTTGGCTATGCCTCTATGGAAATTACTCAGAATGACAGTCAGCCACAGGGGGCAAGCAAGCCTGGACCTGTTGTGTTCATTTTGGTTTTCCACAGAGGACACAGTGAAGATAAACGGACATTGATAGGGTTGACTATTTAACCTCAATGGTTTCTGAGTGGCACCTTAACTGTAATATATTTGTACTTACTCATGGTTTAACTGTTCCATCTGCAATATACCTCAGGTGTTTTAGCAGAGATTTCCATATATTTTAAAAGGGAGAGATTTTTATGAAGGAAAAAGAACAAATGAAACAAGCCACTGTCCAAGTGTTAGTGATCTGGGTTAATAATTATGATCAGGGTTAGATTTATCTCAGCTAACAGTAGAGACGACTGAAGTTCAGGTTATGGGTATAGGAATCCATGCCTTCAAGTCAAGTACCACATAAGGACAGAAGGACAATGGTGTGTGCATGTTTGTGTGCTTTCTGCACACACTCTGCCCTCACCTACCCCAGGTGGAAGTCTCATCTTTTCATTGCGAGTGCAATGACAAAGCCGTTCTCATCCATGTCACCCTATCTCGCTAGCCGGGCCTCTTTCTCTGAGGGCTCTCCACAAACGGCTGCTTCAGCTACACAGAAAGATGGGATGTGATATGGGCGCGTGAGTATGCATGAATGCAGGTGTAAGGCAACACTGAGAAATGGGAGCAGCAAAAAGTGTTGAATCTGAAGCGATGGATTGTGGAGAGGAAGGGTTGCGGGAAATCACTAGGTTTTATGATAGGGAGCAGTATATGAAGGATGAAGGGGGATCTGAGTGAGGAAGAAAAACAGTATGCAGAAATGGAATCATAGAACAAGTCAGAGTAGATCACATCATGCTCAGACCATGGGTGAAGTGACAGGAGCTGCTGGTTCTGTAAATTTCCATTTCAAAGATTCCCCTCAAGAAAGGAGCTCAGTTTTGATTATCTTAACATTTTCTTCTTTTTCATATTGGTATAATGACTGGTTCTAGATACAATTAGCCTTGAGGTCCTTGGGGTACAGTTTTGAAAAACAGAGTTTGGATTATGCACAAAAGAGTAATTAATTCAAATTCATGTAAAGGGAAATGGTTTACATACAGATCCATACAAGTGTTATGTATGTCAAAAATGCTTTCTGTGCCTCTCAATCAGTCCTGTTCAGGTTGAAGCAGCAGACTGTGCTTGTGCAAACCATCACCACCACGTGCACTCTGGCTTCAGGACTAACCTTACACAAACACATCAGCTTCATTCAAGAGGGAACAATTGCAGAGCACACATACACACCATGAGCAGCATGTGGAGGAAGCAGGCAGCAGCGCACCATGATGAGTTAATAATTCACACCCTTAACGAGTACTTCACTGACAGCTTCAAAGGGGTTTCAACACAATCTATTTAATAGTCTACAGCACTGTATGTATCTGGGTCTCCATTTACATATTTGAATAATGAATAAGCTATACTGTCAAACAAATCCTGGAATCCTGTTCTTTTAAGCAAGAAATTTTTGTATGAATGAACAATTGTGCAAAACCAGTGCAAGGGCACATCACAAAATATGTTATTCCAGTACAGCGAAGTCTAAAACTACCAATTTGATAAGCTCCAAATCTCCACAACAGCTTCAAATCATTTTCCAACCGCACTGCCGTGTAGTGTCCAGGCATGTTGGAATTCATTGTAGCGCCCTCAGATGTGGCTATATTTAATGTCTGCTATCTAGAGGTGTCCCAAAGTGTGGTGGTGGTATGTAGCAGGCAGGGTATCAGATTCCATGTTCATCTATTATGCCTCCACTCACTGGTTTGCACAACCATACATTGTCACTCATCTTGGGGCATCTGTTGGCTCACAAAACCCAATTCAATAGCTCGAGCACTTTGACGAGGATACTGACTTAATGCTTAGTGACATAATTAAATTGAGTATTTAATCTGACGGGAGTGGAATAGACCTAAACCCCTGCCGGGCAAGCTGAGCATTCCTATGTCGAGCCTCGGCTGCCTTTTTAAATAACTTGTACTTTGATCCACTTTTGGTGCAATGACCCTCTTCAACAGGCAAGACACAAAGTGATTGTAGACAACACAAGACTTCCTGATAAAACGCTTCCCCTGCTTGTTACTCGTCCATAATAATCTATAAGAAAACAATGTGCTCTGAGAAAAATACTGAAGCTTGAGGCCACCACACACCTGCCCATCTGGCATACCTCAACTCTGCAAAGGATTTTTTATTTGAATCAATGTGGTGTAGGATTTGGAGGTGGAGAGAATCATTACTCAGTCAGGGTGTGAAAAATACATTTCAGTTAGATGTTGAGAATAGATAACCATTGTTCATGGACATCATCTGACTCAGTGCATTCTCAGCACCTTAGTACCAAGACTCCACTTTCCATTTTCCACTTAGCAGACTCTTCAAAGCTTCAGATACATCTGGGTGAAATGATGCAAAATGGTAACACTTCTTACGTTGGTCTAGGCTGTGTGTGCAGTGATCAGAGGGATTACCAATAACAATGATAATCCACTACCATTAATAGCCGTTAGCGGTTTATCAAACCTTATATCTGTCCATGGTGTCTTCCAACCGCTTCACTCTCACTGTGACAGCATGAATGTCAGAGACAGTACTAATCAAGACAACACATGTGAGTTTTCTCCTAATTCACATCCTCACTTTGGTGAATGACTGCAGTTAAATTAGACGCCTTAAAGGTTTGTCTGCAGTGGTTCCAGCTGCCACACTCACAAAGCAAGAGCAGTCTACACCAAAGGCTTCACCTTTTGACCTTTGGCACCTTGACTTTAAAAGAATCTGACAAGTATTTGTTTATTGGAGAAGTGCCTAAACACCTCTATTGTGAAAAATTATCTGCATTGGACATTTAAATCTTAAAAGTTAGTTGCTAATAACAATTTTGGTGAAATATTACTAAGAACTCTTAATGACAATAATAGCTATTTAGAAACTGAACCAATAACAGATTTTAAATTTGCTTGACTTTGATACAGCACAACAGAAAAAATAGCTGGTTCTAAAATTCCTCTTGATTTTTCCTTAAAATGTTTTTAAGCTTTTTTTCAGGTTATTTAAAAACTGAAGCAACAGAAACTATAAATAGTCATCTTTACTGATCCTCACGCCTCACAGCAGGTCACACCATTAAAAGGTCATTTGTGTACATTGTAATGATGGCATTTGTATGCAGGGTCAATGGTCAGTTTACAAGTCCAGACAGCTCTGGTTGCTGGTGTCTGACTTTATCCAGGCACAAGTACATGAATGCACTGGCTACTAGTTCTGCTAATAACAATCATTCACTTCAGAGGCAATGAAAACATGCAGTATGTTTCCCTTAAGCCTCAGAGACTCTTCTTACACAGCCTTTCTGAATGAATACACTCATAAAATTAACCCGAGGCAAAAATGGAGAGCTTTATTCATAGTTACATATTATCAATTTTATTACCTTCAGCACAGGTATATTTAAGAGCTAGAAAACAATGGATCTTTTTATTTGGCCCACGCAAATGTAAGCATTTTACAATGCAATAATACACTCTTACATCTTACATTAGTAAAGCGAGACTCTCTTTAATGGTTTGGTCTTTAATTGTTTTTTAAGCACAATTATTTTGCAGTTCAGAGGTGCAGTCAATCCTGCGAGTGAATCCAAACTAAATGAACAATCATCATCATCATCAGGAAAGGATATTCCATCTAATTTCCTGGCTTATACTAAGCCGGCAATTATGTTATGAGGCAATGAGAGCAGATGGCCATGGGTTAAGAAGGCACAACACTACACAGTGACTACAGAGGAGACCACCACCCATGGTCCACATGGAGGTTCACACACTCTTGCACATGTAAAACATATAACAGGTTACTGTGCTAGCATGAAACAGGCTGAATATGCTGAATATGCTGATTTCTGACCTTAGAAAGTATTATTAAGAGTCATAGCATGATTCTCCTCGGATGTTTTATCACTACCTACCCTATCTTACACTGACTAGATATATTATCGTGCAAATGAATAAATCATTTTTAAAAGGGGGAAGATTGCAGTATGGTTGGACTGGGAAAAAAAGTCATGACTGAGGCCCAGTACCCAACTCAGTGAGGAATTAAAACGACTCATACAGAAGTGATTATGACCTTAATTACACGGTTTCTTGCCTAATCCCTCACCCTCCAATGTTATGCTGTGAAGAGCACAGTTATGTTGTGTAAGCAGAATACCAACTACAAAGGTGAACAAAACCCCTTTTGTTTAGCAGAGAAAAAGACAAATACAAATAGTAACCCGATCGTTTTTCGGTTTTCCTGTGAGAATATAACAACAGCAACACTGATTAAATGTCACATTTTCATCGCAGAATCATAATTCACTCACACGAACTGAGTTGCGTATGAAGCCAACTCATTCTAACTGATTCAATGGAAAGTGCCACTTTCTGAACGGGTTGTGTTACACAACACAGCCAACCGTGAGACTGTGACCAGGCAATGTCTATGTGTGTGTGTGTGTGTGTGTGCGTGTGCGTGTGTGTGTGAGAGAGAGAGAGAGAGAGAGAGAGAGGAGGGGTCACACCTCGTGGGGAGGGGTCACACCTCGTTCACAATAATGAGCATTTGTTGGTAGCTATAGAAGCTATAGAGCAACTACGCCTAGAGGATGTGTGTGGGGATAAGTTAGCTAAATCAGTAAAGCACACTGTGCCAGTTAGAGCGCTTCAACTGGGCTAACTTGGTGTTAGCTAATGTGGCTAATATTAACCTGCGCCTAAACACAACAGTATAAGTATAAATGGAGCAGAAGCCTGAATGGGAAATAGTGTTAAAGCAACTCACTCGTGCAAAGGTGCTTATGTTGGAGCAGCTTCTGTTGTTTGCAGTGCATACAGGAGCCCGGGGGGGAGACATTACCAGTCACACACAGAACTTATAACCCGCAGTACCACTCACCTTGCCCGGTGCACAGCTCCTCCAGCCAGGCGCTCTAAACGCTTCTTTACTCCCCGTGTGAAGGACGCTAACAGCTTTCCGCTAGTTTCACTCAGTGTGTAAAATGAGTCCGGTGCCGGTATACATATGTGTGTGCGTGAACGAATGAAGCGAGGTAATAACGTTATTCCTCGAGGTTAGGAGATGACTAATTCCATTGTCGTCCGGTACAAACTTGGAAAACTTCCACTCAGACATCAAACTCTAAGGAGTTTAGAAGCATAACGGCTCGGTGAAAAATTAGAGCCGGTGGTGTGTTTCCGTGATGGACAAGTCCTGTTGGGTTTTAGTGGGTTTGTGCCGCTCGGGTCCGCTCAGGAGGCGTCTTCCCCCACATGTAGCCGGTGAGTGGTGGTGGGAGCAGATCACCGCCGCGCTCTGCGCCCCGGCTCTTCAGCAGGAATATGATGCTGCTTTCAGGTGCGCCTCGTATTTCCCAACACAACACAACGCTCCGAATCTGTGGCGCCCGGTCCTCTTTTAACATAACGTTAAACAGTTTTAACAAGGACAAGCAATACTATGCAGGACATAAACGAATGAAAAATGTAATGACTAGATCTTACAACCGGCACGCTATATCTTCATCTACACATACACTGTCCACATCTTAAATCTACACTGATGTCGGATGCTGTTCAAACAATCAAACAAGAACAAGCATATTTCAGGGGCCAGTGCAATAACTCTGTACAAGCTGCAAGTTGCAATAATACGGACAATAGAGAATAGAGGAGACAAAAGAGTCTCAGCCAGTCTAACCTGCAGCAGAGAGCCGGGCTAAGTGTTGTGATCCTCATATGTTGCTGTGAGTCAGTGAAGGATCGCATCACATGTTGAGTTTGATAATGAACCGTGTAAAACTGAGTCATGTCATGTCCAATACCGCTCTCAGTAAGTGAAGCCAGCATCACTGGTGGAATGAATGGTGAGTAGTAGACCCCTTCTGGTCAAGAGGAGACATGCACCCTGTGCATCTGCCGCGTTCACGGACCGGTTTCTAATAAAACAAATTTCACGTGACTCTATGGATTATTATACCTATTTTACGTCATCGTATAAATCTATGTTGGCAGTGTAGGTGCCTTACACTTCACAGATAACTACTACGCAGGTCCTACACAGCTTTGTTATTTACCCTATCAGTGTATCATTACACTGGTTAACAGAAACCATGCTACTTTAAAACAAGCAGCAGACCTTAAACATGAATGAAGCATGAAACGAGCACCCATAAAGGATTTTGCTGGTACGACTGGATCTGATGGAACTTGGGCTCTGAGTACTTCCCGTGCTCAGAAGTGTTATTCACATCACTGCGAGCAGGTCATTCTCTGAGACATCAGATGTCTTTCAGTGGAGGCCACACACAGATCACAAAAGCCGCTGCACACAGTCGTCATCTTAAAAGAGGCTGTCTCCCATACTGAAGTGTAAGAAAAAAAATGTTTGTTCTTGATCTGAGTTAATGAGTGTATTGTCAAAAAAGAAAAATAAGCGTCTCTGTTTTTCTGAATTTAGTGAATTTACTATCTCTTCAGAGCAAGAAAACAAAGCTGATTTTCCTCAGAATAACAAACAAATACTTTTTTCACAAACGACTGCATCATGCATTTGTACTTAATATATTGGATGAAGGTATGCGGTGAAAGAGAGGCTTTGTCTTCCACTTGTCTTCCCTGTTGTTTGTTCCCTTTACTTCAAAGATCACCATACTAATACAGTTTATATGGCTATATCTGTAAGTTGCAATCAAAACCTCAGGGGTCTTTCTTTGTGGAATGTGTATGTTCACCCGTATCTTGAGAGTTTTCTACCTCTATAAACCATCCCCCCACAGTGCAAACACATGCATATTAGGGATTAGGTTAAGCGGAGACAGAAGGTGTGAATGTGAGTGTGAAAGTGAAGGATCGTGTTGTCCTGTGATTGGCTGGTGACCTGTCCAGGATGTAAACGGCCTCTCATCCAATGTCAGTTGAGACTGACTTCATGGATTGGATGGATTCAAAATTAGCTTAATTAAATCTATTCTAAACTGGAATAAAAAAAAACATGCATATGTGAATACAATTTTTAGTTCAGGAACGATAACATTAATTCCTATGTAGACTAGAGTTTACCAAGCGCTTTGGCTGCAGATTAAAAGCAATAAAGCAAACGTAACAAGAGAAACAGTGAAACTGAGCAGAAACCAAGGATGAACAAAAAGCAAGAAAAAGAAGAGAAGCATAACATTATAAGCAATTTAGAGGGGACAATAAAAATATATAAAATGGGTCAGTGGGTTAAAAATGTGTAATGGGCTATAAAAGTCTGTGATTTTAGAGAAGTCATTGATTCTACAAACTTCAGGCTGGCGGTTCCAACGTCATCTGACCCTGGTGGCAAAGGCACAATCACATTTTGATTTGGATCAGTTAAAAGGGCTCCAGAGCCAGAGGGTCTTAGGCTGTTTTCATTTTAAGAGGTCAACATGTCTGCTATGTAGCTCAGGATCAGGCCATGGTGTGCTTAAAAAGGGTCTAGTAAAATCTTGAATTCACTTCTAAAATTAGTTAAATTAGTTAAGTGTCTGACTTTTGCATTATGAAGTAGGCTAGTTGGAGGCAGGAGAATGAAGTAAAAAAATAAAAGCATGGTTGACTGTTTCCAGATAAGAGGATGTGCGTCATGGTTTGATTCTACAGATATTATGACATGATGCCTTCAGACGCATCATGTTAAAATGATCAAGGGTGGATTCTTTTGACTTTGGTTTACTTAGCGACTGCATTTTTCAACATTATTATTAATACAACATATGCCAATGTCTGTTTCAATTTAGAACAACAGACTAATATGTGATCCAGTTCGAACTGGAGCTGTTTTATTGAACATAATCCTGCAGAGGACTGTGATTTGCCGTTAATGCGTTTTGGAGTTGTTTGTCAACTGTCAATAAACATTAAACTGAATTAACCTGAACCTCCTGAGCACCCTCAGTGATTTCCATCGCTGATTCTTCCCTGCTGGGTATGTGGGTGTTGGGCAGACTAGCCCTTGTTTGATAAGGAGTTGGGGAATGTATTGCTAGGAAAGCCCCATATGACATGTTGCTTCAACATCCCTCACAGATGTTCAGATTAGTTCAGAACGTCACAGCATTAGAATCATTCTGATGTCACTGATATCACAAATAGCAAGGCCTGTTCTGAACAGACTGAGTATCATTTCCCAGGAAAGATCCACAGAGACACAACCTGACTGATGCAACTTACATTTCTGGTTTGGCGCACAACAATAACTAGATATAGATAAAGCTAAGACAGGGACACCAGCAGGAGAAACTGGTAGACCACACTGATAGAGAGATAATGGAGGAAAACAGTGCATGACACACAGTCTGACAAACCACTGAGCTAAATGGAAGGAATTGTACTGTAGCACAAACAAAACACTCATAACATATACAACACGGTGTTGATGATGACTGTGTTGTCGATTCAGATCCTGAGTTTTGAGTTAATACTACTACTACTGCAAATAATAATGATAATTTAACTTTAACTTTAAATGTAAAGAGGGTGTCTGCTACTGCAACCCAAACCAGGAGAGATGATGATGATGATGATGATGATGATGAGGCCTGATCATTAAGTTTTTTGTTTGTAAAATGGAGGAATTTAAACTCCATCCTGGATTATACGGGAGGTCAGTATAGAGAAGGGAGGCAGATCAGTGCGTATACGTGGCCTGTGAAAGACTTTACTCTGAATCATCATGAATAAGAATTGAAACATATTTTATTGCTTCTCTTTGTTTCCGTGGCTTCATTGCCTGAGATACAGTAGTTTATAAAAAGGTTTTTTCAGCATCCTTTTGAGACAGGATGTTTCAAAAGATTCAACTGTCTGAGGCCATAAAAAGGTCATTGGTTACTTTTACCAATGGTGTTTTTTATGAAAAAATATTCAGACAAAAGCATTCATGTGCAAATAATTCCATAACTGGTATCTTATAATTATAAGATTTAGAGGACGAGGAGGAGGAGGAGATCAGAAATAAACTATTACATATACAGATATGAGAATTCTAACTTACAGCCACAGTGTAGATTTTAACACACAAAAACACAATATATATGTAAAATATCTCTTGAATCTGATCGTATCATCACATCCAGGAATTCTAGGGGCACCCTGTCTGAGGTCTGTGTTGCTGTTTGTGTGGATTTTTTGTGTGTCACAGAGCATAGGGCTGTATTCATAGCAGTGAGAGAGGGGTGACTTGGGAGAGTGGAAAAGCAGAGTGTGAATGAGCAAGCCTGTCTGTCAGCAGCAACATGCTGCATTCATGTCCCTGTGAGAAACACTGAGCCATTCATCCCCAGCCTGAGCCTGCACACACACACACACACACACACACACACACAGTTCTCGGTTACTCTGAGAACCAACTTGTCTTTAGAGAGGAGCTGGGCAGGCTGTCTGGAGTGGGGGAGGGGGGTGAGGTGACTGGCTGGTAGGCAATGGATGGTTGGGGGAGGTGAAGGTCAGCTTTCCTCATAGGTTCATTATCATAAAACCCAAACGAACTACTAACATATTCTATAGCAGCCTGTGCTCTAATGTTCTTTAATACCCAACTGATAGCGAGATCAAAAAAACAATTGTAGGTCTGCGTTACAAACTCCTCCTTTTCTTCTCTTTTATCACTGAGGGTTCAGAGAGGATATTTTGGGGGAGAAACTACAAGCAATGAGCTGCTATATTTTGAATTTTCCTCCGGGGATTAACAAAGTATCTCTGATTCTATGTTTACATTTAAAGCTTAGCATAACCCAATAAACATGCCATGTAAGGCTTTTGTCAAGGGATATTGCGCAACACCAGTGAAAAAAAACAACAACACATTGTTGAAGACATGGCTGCAGTACTGTGATTTTATTTAACATGTGACAGAATAAATTTGTTTTGCAGCTTTCTAAGTCAAGTGGTGAAAAAACAAGTCTGCACTATCAACATTAGGAGAGGAGGCCCCACTCAGAACAGCCAGGGGGTAAGATGAGGTCAAATAATCCTGAAATTCCACTTGGACCGGAAGGCTCAATGTTAACCCGTCAATCCTGCGTGCTGTCTCGTAATGTGTCAGCCATGTAGACACAAAGAAAAGCCTTTGAGAAAAAGGTTGAAAATAAATCAGGTGTTGAGCCACAGAACTTTAGAGAAATCTTCTGATTGGCTTGCAGGTATCATACTTACCAAAGGAGGCCCACCCTGTTTGTTGAGCTGTCAGCAGGATTTCATTTCCCATGTATTACAAAAATAAGGTGGGCGGCTCAGTCCAAAATTGCGTTGTTTTTGGTGAGATTCAAAATCCAATAGTGCCACCTTGTGGCTTACTGTATAACACATCAACAACCATCCAGCTATGCATCCAATTCTTGTGAGGGTCACAGGGGAGCTGTGCGGAGCTGGACAGCACAAACACGGGGAAAACATGCAAAGTCCACGCGGAAAGACCTTGGATTCAATCAGGATTCAAACCGGGGCCCTCTTTTTCAGCATGCCACCCCCTCTTCTTTTGTTTGTAAGAATAAAATGCCCATAACTCAATGGAAATGACCCTAACTGTGAACTGGTAGGTGTTGTCCTATGATAAGATGGTGATCCAGGGTGTACACTGCCTGTCACCCAGTGGCAGCTGGGATTGGTTGCAGCTCCAGTGCCAGGCCAGCTGCCAGGACAGGCAGTACAGCCATCTAGGCAGTAAATCTGAGGTAATGACAAGCAGTCATAAGAAAAGTCCAAAGTGGACCAGAGTACAATGCAAATGTACAAGATGTTTATATTATGACATCCATCCATTTCTACTGCTTATCCTTCTCAGGGTCGCGGGGGGTATCGCAGGGCCAACATATAGAATATATAGAAACGACCATTCACACTCACATTCACACCTATAGCTAATGAACCTAACCCCCATATTGGATGTTTTTGGGCATTGGGAGGGAGTACCTGTCGAGAACCCACGCAGGCATGGAGAGAACATGCAAACTCCTATATTATGATGTAGATAATTACTGAATTACTGAAAGCAATTTATGTTTAGAAAATATTTATTAACAAGTTCAGAAGTGAAGATAAAGACTGAAGTATAAAGTGTCAGTTATTGGATGTTAACATTCACAAAGTCTAATTGGGGAATTGTTAACACAGCAATCATTGCTATAAATATGTAAGAAATTATGATATTTACGATACACGTATTCCTGGTGTGGTCATAACGCTACATAAAGGTAGAGTAGGTGGCAAGAGCACTTTCTACGTGTGGATCGTCATTATAATGGATGAAAGGACAAAAATGTGCGCAGAAGAAGACGACGCGCGCGAGAAAGCGGAAACGTCATACTACGCGCGCTTCCTCAAAGTAGAGACAAAGATGGCGGCCGCCGCCGGATCAGGTAAGGAGACTTTACCGACAGTTCAGACAGTATCTTTTTTCATAAAGCGCAGGTGTTACATTTTCACATTAGCTATACAATCGTTATAAAACGCCGAAGAATTGAATGCAATGCGGACGCGACTGTTATAAGACACACAGTGAAAGACATAGCTGCCTTCAGTAGTACTAGCGAGCTCAGTGGCTAGCTTAAGTAGCTCACAGTCTTACAGCAACAATCGACCACCTTTAGCACCCTACGTGTATCAGTATGTTGATTCCCGTTTAGAGAGAACGCTCAAACTGTATATGTTTCACATCAGATACCGCATTTGTCCAGCGTTAGGCGGCGAAATCCAAACCTAGCTAGACGAGCTAAGTAGTTGTGTGCTTACACAACGTTAGCTGGCCAGCTGGCCGACAGGGGCTTACAGGAAGAAATGCTTTGACATAGTTTAGCAGTGAAATCCGTCACGTACAGTACGTTTTTGAGAACTTGAAGGAAGGCAATAGTTATCATCATCACAGACACTTTTGTAAACGTCTTAAGCAGTATAATAGTTGTAGTTCTGTAGATGTTCACATTTATTTGCCAGTTGTTTTTTTTAGTCATCTTAAGGATAAACACATACCACTATATCACAGATGTCAACAAGCCAAGGTTAGCCATGTTCCTGAACAATAACCTGTTAAAGAACATTTTTGAGTGAAACACCATCAGATAAATATCATTAAATTGTGCCCTGGGTTTCTATTGGTGTGCGTGCATGTAGGCGTGGTAGTTCCTCGCAATTTCCGGTTGCTGGAGGAACTGGAAGAAGGTCAGAAGGGATATGGAGATGGTACAGTGAGCTGGGGCCTAGTTAATGATGATGACATAATGCTTACTCACTGGAACGGCATGATCATTGGCCCCGCCAAGGTAAGCCACCGTCAACACTCACAACAACTGCTGTTATTGTGTGTTTTTATAATGTCTGTCTATCCATTAAGCCAACTGACTTTCAGTATTGTAATGGGCTGAAATATTAGAAATTGTGTATAAACTGAATGGATACACTCTACTGCACTGGAAAGAAAGTATACAGTTTCTCATATTTGTTTCATATTTCAGGACTGTCACAATGAAAACAAGTATATGGTGTCTCCGTACATCTTAGTTGCAGTAATTAACCAGAAAATACATCTTTCAATCAGAACAGAAACTGTGTGGCACAGATGATAAGCTGACAAATCTGATGAGTGAAAGAGTGAAGTTCTGTGTAAATGATTCTGAGAGGAAAAAACTTACTACAGTAACTAAATCAGAGGGAATATTCCTTTACTGGGTGTGTTTTGACATTCAAAGTACTGGTAACAGTTACTATAATCACTGGCTTGTCTAGTAATTAAACAAAGTGTCAACATCATTGTAAACAGGCTGTGTTCGTCCACGACACTGCTCTTATGTAAGAGAAATGCTCTTACATTCTTTTACAATTGCAGGCGTGACACTGAATTTATGAATAGTTTTGAATAGCGTATATGCTTTTAGATAGCGGAGTGAACCTTATTAGGAACAGATAAATCATGTAGGACAACTTTTGGTGTATGCCAAACATGCAACTTTCATTCAGGCCTACAGTAAACCTACGTAGCAGCTTGTTTTTTTTCATTTACTCAGAAAAACAAGGGGTGGATTTTTGTAGCAGCCACAGTTTAGTAGATGGAAGAGAAGCTGGTGCATATAGGCACTAATTATTGTATTAATTATTGTTTTGTTGTGTAAGTACAGCACAGTGCACATATCTTTACTGTGTGCATCATGAAAGTGAATTTTATTGCACTGCCACCTCAGAGTTTGTCTACATTCTGTTGCCGTGTGTTAGAGAGTCTGAGTTGGCAGATGCATGTTTTCCTGAGTCAGAATTGTGGGTGGTTGTGTTAGATTTGTGTCATCTGTGCATGGTTCAGCTTACCTTAAGAGACTGGTGGCGGTGTTGTACTTTCTTGTGTGTTTCAGAAGTAGTCAATCACTTATCAGTTACAGTGTTTCTACTGGACTGCCTGTGGCAGCGTTGCTCATATACCTCTGTGTTATACAACACATTTAACAATGGGTAAATTTGTCACAAGAGGTGATACTTTAGTGCCAAGCTGATGCCAGACTTCTGAAAATGTAATGGTACATATCTTGGGTGCCGCAATAAGTCCTACTGTAACTTGTGCTATAAAACATAGTGATAATTGCATATAGACAAATTACAGACACTCCACATCAAGGAAGTGAGTAAATTTTCAGTGTACATTGATTCGTAAACTGCAGCTCAGAGGCCAATAAGCTCAGTAAACAAATGTTGTAAAAGTGTGAATTATAATTGACAGCACTCCTTGAGTTAATTGTATATTTTTATTTGCAGACTGTCTATGAAGGCAGGATATACAGTCTGAAAATAGAATGTGGGAATAAGTACCCAGAGCAACCCCCTGTGGTCCGCTTTGTTAATAGGATCAACCTGAGCGGTGTAAATTCAAACGGCAAGGTGAGTATCTGAATTAACACACACCGTCTTTCCTTGTTTCATCGATCCTCACGGTCGAATCATTTTTTAAGTTGGTGTTGTGGACTGAATTAGAGTTTTAGATACACCCATAATTTATTTAAAAACAAATATGCCTCCATTAAGAGAGCCTGTTAAATTTATGAGTGGTCTCATTAGTTCCGACCTGGTATTAATGTCAGTCTCTGATGACACCATTCGAAGATCAAAGGTCAGGTGTGAACTGACCCATGATGCATCAAGGATGCATTTGAGATCCAATCATTCAGCCAGATTCAGGAGTGGCAGTGTCAACATTACTGTGACCTAGGTAACATTAATGGATCTACTTAATGGAACTACTCAGCAGACAGAAAACATCATTTGGTCTTTGTGTGTATCTGCACATAGAGCAGGAAGGTACCGTAGATTCCGGATTCTAAGACGCTACTTATTTCACACGCTTTGAACCCTGCAGCTTATACAGTGATGCGGCTAATCTATGAATTTTTACGGGCTAACGAGCTTCATGCTCCCATAACATTTGGCCTCCGACAACTTTTCCTGCACACAAACAAGAGCTGCAGCCCCTGTCCCACATTAAGTAGTAGGTCACTGTATTGGCACTATACCCAGACGCTCTGTGACGCTCTGTAAATATGGATTATATTAAATTATAAAAATTGGGTTTATGTCACTATTGTATTTTACAGAGCTATTTCTAAATGTGTTCTCAGCATGCGACCTTAACACATAGCTACTTATTTGGTTTCTTGTTTCGGCTACACTCACTTCCTCCTCCTCACTTCCCTTCAGGTGGATATAAGATCAGTGTCATCACTGTCCAGGTGGAAGAACACCTACACCATTCGCATGGTGCTACAGGAGCTTAGACAGCACATGATGATGAAAGAGAACAACAGGCTCTCCCAGCCAGGCGAAGGCGAGGTGTACAGCAACTGAGGCTCCTGGTGCACCATCTCGCCATGTCTCACTCACACATGCGCACACACACACACACACACACAAACAACCACTCTACACTGACTTGAGTTCTACAAGACTCTTGACTCCCACTTCCTTGGGAGCTTTTCATTGGACAGAGAGGGATTTTCAGCTGGACCAGACCTAACCCAGTGCCCAGTCATCCATTAAAGTTCAAGATGCAGACCAAACATTATGAAACAAAAATACTGTACTACTGTAATAATACACATTACTGTTGTTATTAAAAAAATCTTTATGATCTACCCATGGATTGTAAAAATAACAACTGACCTAATTGAGTGTATGTAGTTTGTGTGTATGTGTGTGCTGTACGTGTGCGAGTGTGTGCAGATTCTCTCTGTAAAGTGGTGACAGTTTGTCCTTGTTACATGGGTCTTGTGGTCAGGGATTTGAATCAACAGAGCAACACAAATATACTTCATAACCCTGACTGAAATATGGATGTGTAACGTAAAAAGCCTTTGGAATTGTTTTTCACATGAGCACCAACACATATTGCAGTATGCTGAAAAAAAGATTTCCCATAAAGAAACAAAGGAAAACAATACTGTCAATCTCAGCAGCTTCTGCAATCCCGACAATGTGAATTTCATGGGCCTTTTATAAGAGTGCATGTCTGGTACATGGGAATAAACTGCTACTAGGCATTATGCTACATATTTATCAACAAGTTGTCAAGAGGGCACTGCTGGCTCATCACTCATGCTTACAGACTTCTTCAGTGTGCCATATGGTTCATAGGTCTTTGTGATGGTGGCTGATTATTAGCAGCCGCTGGTGGTGGTGGTGCTGGTTTCTTTTTGGTTGGGTTTTTTTTTTCTGGGCTGACCCTTGTCTATGTCATGGAGTCATCTTTTTCTTTTATACAGTGAATGCCCACTGAACACAATGTATGGCTTTGTATGTTCATAACAGGTTAAATCTAATCAGGGTGTTTGTGACCTGTTGCATGGTTTTATTTGAATTAAACGTTATTACTTTTTGCATGTGTTTGTGTTATGATTCTCTAAGACTTAGCTTACCTCATTGGATTGTTTAAGTAATTTACAAAGTTAAACGCAAAACATTCTACATCCAATACCTCTAATGGCCCTATTGTCAACTTGGAGTGTGTGCATGGGGGTTAAAATAAATGGACAATCCCTCAATCACTCTAATTGTATGTGCTGTGATGGAAAAGCTTATCACGCTAACTGTATCAATGAGTTAAAAAAACAGAAGACAACATGGTGTCTCACTCAATCAGAATAATTGTATGTGAACAGCTGCCATTCACCTCTGGGTGCAGAGAACTAACAAGCAGATTTGTAAACACTGCACAGCATTTTACTAGAAATACTGAGGAATCTGAAAATGGTTTTCAATACATTCGTGGAATAATCCACCCCAAACTGCAAAATTAGTTTGTTTTGTTTCATGAAAATTGTTTATCTTCTTGGAATGATGATGCATATTGTGTGCCAACAAGATATGTCATCTCTTTTTTTCATTTAGAGTGATCTACTCAGAATATACGTATACACATACACATGAGTACAGCTGTTCCGCAACACAATCTAAGTGGATCTTATGGATCTTCAAACCTGTACCAGCACACTCTGGGCGAGAGGCAGTTAAACACTGGACAGTATTGTGTCGACAGTGCACTTTCTGCTTATATGTATTTCAATAGATCCGTGACAGGGCAAGTTTTTGCCGAGACACCATTTTGTATCTGTGTTGTCATCTGTGAGTCATGAGTCAGTCCATAATGATGAGATAACCGGTTTTTCCACCAGACCAGTACAGCGTGCAACCACAAGACAGATTCTTTGCACGTGAGTTCCTTTCAGTAGAATCACATCCTTCCTGCACAGGCTTTAAAGCTTATTCATTCACGGGTCATGTAACAGCAGCAGGAGTTAGAAGAAAGTGTAAAAGATGATCTGAGAATGAACAGATGTGCTTTTAGCTGGGACCATAACACTTTGTATAGACGAGTCCAAAAAGTGCTGTTTGGCTTTGCATCTTCTTCTCTATCAGTTTCCATGATCGACTCTCGCACTTAAACCATGTCCCAGTTCATCCAGTTAAAATCTGCATTCACGCACTGTCTCTGTAATTAACTCCATTGGTCTCATTGCAGTCCATTTGCTACATTCACATGTAAAGCATTAGGAGGGTCAACACCAGTTGTGGGAGGTGTCATATGGACTCACACACAGACCCGCACAGACACACACAGGCACACACAGACACACACAGACACACCCACATCCTTTCTGCTCGACCTCATATGCTGAGGTCTGAGCAGAGTAGTGTGGAGGAGCCCATCTGTTCACAGGGTCAATACGCTCTCTCCTCTCTCACACACACACACACACACACACAGGCACACACACACACAGGCACACAGTGCCAATTAGCTAAGTGAGACATCGTTTTTCCTGTGTTGATTAGCAAATGGTTTCAATAGTCACATTATTGGGCTGAACTAAAAAAAAAAAATCTAGTCGTCTGATCACTGACCCAGAGAGAATGGAAAGTTTTGCTTCTTTCTTGTACCTCATTCCCAGTTGAATGAAATGTATACATGTAAGTGCGCAGCCATGACTATTGGTATGTGAAGAGTGGCTGCAGGGCAACTTCAGCAACAGGTGGAACTGAGTTTTTTTTAAATCTGGGAGGGGGTGAAAGTGTGCTGAGCCAGTCTGACCAGCTCAGCTGGTGCTGCCTGCTGCTTTCAGTTTCATCAAGGGTTAACCATTTCCTCCCTGCTGCTGAAAACGATCAGGGACCAAACTGACACACAGGATGATGTTTCACGCCGAATCTGGCAACAAATGACAAATGAATGAGAATAGAAGCAGTAGGAAGAAAACAGCCAATAAAATAGGAAATTGAAAGAAAACAGTACGACAGCAACAGTGCAATATATTGTTTTAGTTGTCTGGTTAAGTCTGTGTTCTCTTAAGTAACAAACAGTGCCTGTAATCATAACAGAATGATAACCGTGTGAGACCATAAGCCTGTCCCTTACAGTTGTGTGCTGAAAATAGTAAGATTGTGTGTACATGTACGTCCATCACAAGCATTATCCAGATTATCAGGTCCACAAATGAGGATGCGACAAATAAACACTGGAACGTAATTTAAAATAGTCATCTCCCATGTTTGTCAAATATTCTTGTCCATTAACTCAAACATAACAACAATAACAAAAATGTCATTCAAAAAATTCAATGCACTTTCTCTTCCTACATACTTCTCCATCTCTCTTTGTTCCTTTCATTTATCCGCCTTTTTTCTTTGGGGTTTCCATTTATGTGAGTCCTCTAAATGTGATGTAAACACATATGAATATTCTAATGTATAATACAGTGGTGTCAGTTGGAAGTTGAGTCTTTCTATTCATTTCTTTTCCCGTCTGACTCTGTGGAATCTCAGAGCCCAAAGGAAAAAAACCTTTGTCTTTGCAAACATCCAGTGTCTGGACTGTATGATCCCGGCAGTAACATTACACGTTATACAGGTGGTTTGCCTGATGAGAGAATGAAGCTCTTGTAATGAGAGCCATTGTAAATCATTTTGATCAGTGCATAGCAGTATACCTGATCACAACAGACCAGATAATGTACCAGGTGCAATAAATTACACTTGAAGAGTGAATTAAATATTGGGAGGTCATTAGTGTTATGAAGCACAAAATCTGAGATGTTATGTGAGTTCATTTATATTTATATTTATATTTATATTTATTTATAGAATATTATAATATTCATATAAATATATTTATATTTATACACATACATCTGTGTATGTATGTACTGTATATATACTTTTTTTGGAGTCTCCCTTTATTGCTTGTCAGAACCCTTTAGCATTGACCGGTCATATTCCCAAGTACCATACTCAATATGTGTCTAGAACTGTGTAGAATTCTGCCTCTGCTCTTGCAAGCTGATTTTGAACGTTCTCCGCCGCGTTGTTGTTGTTAATAATCTTTTATAGCCTTCAACTGCTTAACAAAATGAGCAATAAACCAGATTGGGTGTTTGGGAAATGGAGTCATGTGAGTTGGGGGTGGGTGGTGGGGGTCACAGGGCTGTAAATTTCTCTCCCAGTGTGGGTCTGCAGCCTCCTGTGGCCTGTGGCCTGGCCCGGCTCAGTCTGAACCAGCCGGGCCGTGCAGCGTGCATGATTGGAAGGTGACGGAATGCCCCCCACCCCCATCCTCGCACATATGCACCCCTCGCAGCCATTATGAAAGCCCAGCAGATGGCCGAGAGACAAAAGGTGTGTGAGGGTGAGAAGCCTCCACCTCTTCCGACACCCCCCAATTTTTGTAGTGAGTCCCACAGCTAACAGTCTGTTGCCATAGTGTTACAGCTGGAACCCACCCACCCCTCTCCCCACACCCTAAGAGCACGTAGACGCTTACTCGCACGTGCCTCTCAATTACAACAAGTTGGCAGTGCTCAGGCCGCGGAGACGCAGCGATTTAGCCTGGAGTTCTCAGTGCCAGTGAAAGGAGCTTCTTCAGTGCGGAGACATTAGCCTGAATGATTCCTCGTGCCCTTTATCAGGCGAGCGCTCCCATTCGGGGCCCTGCTGCAGGTAATTCTCCTTTTGACAGTGCAATTGAACTGGCCAGCGCTAAAGGGCTATTTGGCGAAGAGCCATTTAGTGTAAGTGCTCTCAAGGCCGGCGAATGACACTTGTAGAGACAATGTCACCCCAACTGACACCATCAGCTGATTGTGTATTGAACAGAAACGGGGGAGCGATGCAGGCCTCAGGCCAGAAACATGCAGCATTATCAGCAGGGCAAAGTCCAAGGCGCGTGTCTGGAGAGGAGGGGATTCAAGAGGGCGCTGCAGAGGTCTCTGTCAATACCAGGTGATAAGGACACCAGGACAGGGACTTTGTGGTGATAAACTGTCTTATTGCACTAATGTGTCCTGCATGATGATTTTTTATAGCCTGCAGCAGAGTGATGACTCTTCCTACAGAAATGATCTCAACGTGCCAGGACCATGTCCTTGTAAAGAGGCTCAGGATAAGACACATGACAAAAGATCAGTTGGATAATCCAAAGCACACTCATCACTTTTTCCATTTGGTCATAAAATTCAAACGCGGCGATGTCCCTGATGTGCTGCAGAAGGATGGAAAAGAAGGGTTTTCCTTTGAGGGGTTTGCATTTTTGGAAATCTTTCTGTCTTTCAGAGAGAGTAACGGGATCAGTAGCAATCTGCCATGTGCTCCAGTCAGGATGTGGTTAGCTTAGCTTAGCATCAAGGCAGAAACAGGGTGAAACATTTACCCTGCAACGCTGTCCGACCATACGATATACAACAATCAGAACAATCAAACAGACACAAGATCAGCATCATCATAACCACACACTCACAAAGCAGCAACTGTCGTGTAGTGAGAAAAACAGCCCCTTGAAATCAATGGGACACAATGGAATAATGAGATTTGTAGTTTTGTTATATTTAATTTTTTACTACAGAACCAGAATCTTCTCAACGTTCAGTCTTTATGTCAAACAAAGAAATCAAACTATACCTCTTTAATGTAGAGAAGTGGGAATATGGGAATGTTATTTATCCCCTCATGTCACTCTCGTGGCTCAGTCTATACCTGAATTATTGCACTACTTTACGTTAGCATGATCCTTTTGACTGTTTTTCATCATTTGGGATATTTATTCAAATGCAGCCATGTCACCATGCTCTGCATCCTCTTCACTGTGGACAGCATCTGTAGCTCGAGCTCTGCTGCTCCCTCGAGACGCCGCCATCTACCAGAGCAGGGGCCAGTGACACGTGGGACTGAGGGCCCATACAATGGAGGGGAGAGAGATGGATAGATTGCTTTTATCAGGTTTGAGTTCTGACTAGATTAAAATGCAGTTGTACGCCTCCTCATGTTGGCCAGCTCGGCATCCCCACTCCATCCCCTGTCAGTCACCTCACCTGACAGCTGGGAGCCTCTCCCTCTTCCCCTCCACTGACCTCTCATCCCACCTCTCCAGGAGAGGTGACACGGTGTGGATGTGGCCGTCCCTGCCAGACATTAAACAGTCAATCAGACCTGAGAGGAACAGAGCGTTCCATTCCTAACACAATATGCACAAAGTATGGAATATGTTATATGTCACATAAATCCCAAGTTGCTCTCACCACAATAAACCCTTGAAAAAAACATTTGGAGTGAAGAGTGGAAATTCCTCTTTTCCCCGCTCACCCAATGCTGATAAAAAGAAAAGAGACAATCACCCTCATTCACTGGTGTGCAGCTGGCTCATTGTCAGGCGGCTGAGAGAAGATCTGTGTGGAGGTGCTGAAAAGGCGCCTGAGTAAAAAGGAGCTGCATTTGTTTTTCAGATGGCTCTCTAATGACTGGATGTGATTAACACAGATTAGCTCACTTAGCGCAGCTCAGCATTCTTAGACAGGCAGCCTCTGCATGCGTTTCCAGCCACACTCCTCAACACTCATTTCATTGGAACAAACAAAACCCACAATCAGTAGATGATCTGAGGAGAAATATTCCCCGTATTCCCCTGTGTTGTTCCTCTGTACGATTTGAAAACAGACATGACAGAAATAAGGTGAGAAAATAGACTTTGTTTTCTGTTACACAGCTGCTGCCCTGATGTGAAAGACTCAAACATATAGAGCACAGTTGTGTTTTGTATACCTGTTTTCTATTTCACAGTTTTAATCTATAGGATTCACTCCTCAACAAAATGTTTACATTTCATGCAGTATCTGTGCTACTTGCATACACCTCTAATAGCAGTGTTAGTCCTGATATGAATATGGCATTACACCATCGTACAAATTCAAGCAAAGATAACAGTTCAACCAAACGTATTTACAAGAGAATAAAATGAGGTGTGTTAATCATCTGTCAGAGGGCTTGCCGTGTGGTTTCCATAATCTAACCTGACGATAATATCTGTTTCAGAAAATCATTTAAAATTGATTTGCTCTTTGGACGTTTTGGTGTGAAGCTTGAATGCTGACAGACCTTCACACATACACCACTCAGCTAAAACATCCAGATGTTATTATGAGGTTTGGTTGATTTCCCATGGCTTTGTGGTCCGGTCAATAAACAGCCACAGTCATCAGCCCCAGTATTTAAACCAGTCAGCTGATCTAATGTTGTGGCTAACGGGTGTTCGTGTCCAGGTTATGATTGATCAGGGTGTGGGCCATACTGTGGGGACAGAGAAAAAGAGCAAGTTATGTGAGAAGCATGCTCTCAGGATCAGCTGTTTGTTGTCGGGTTTTTTTGGATGGCAGAGATGAACTTTCGATAGTAAATAGTGCATTTGTGTTGCTCGTGTATTCATGGTAATGGAAGTTTCAGTGTCACATTTTGCGACAGTGTGACTCACTGCTATGTTTAAACAGGATAGAGATAAAAGTTGGATGAATAAACACAGTCTTTGTCTTTGTGTTGTTTTCATTGGATTTGCTGACATTGATAAGAACAAAGAAGAAGAAAGACCTTTAATAGTCCCACATGGGGAAATTCATTTTTCTACACATGCAGTACACAACATACAGTTAGTACAAACATGACATGCACATGCAGAGCAGAAGGCTACACCACGAGGAGCGCCTGGGGAGCGAGTTCATGGGGTTAAGGGCCTTGCTCAAGGGCCCAAGGTGGTGGACGGCAGTAGACAGATGGTGGCGCCTCTCCCGATTTCCGGCCAATCCGGGGTGCAAACCAGCAACCTCATGTACCCAAGCTTGCTAGACCTGGTCTGGGATGGTGTCGCATCACCCAAATGTTCGGCCGAGCTGGGAATCGAACCGGCGACCTCCGGGTCCATAGCCTCTTGGTCCAAAGCCCAACTCTTTAGCCTCTTCGCCACCACCTCCCAAAACCATATCACACTTTAATTACTGTCTGATTGTACATCTTTTATGATCCACTCATATTGAACTGTGTCCTGTAGGGCCATCTGGGAGTGAGCTGTCTCCTGGCTGCATTAAGCTGCAGCTGCCAGCCAGAGTGTGACCTCATGACCCTGGATGCACACAGAGGTCAGTCTGTCACAGGCGATGGACTGGAAGTCACTGGGGGGTGCCTTTTTATCCAGATGAGGGTTATATGGTTAGTTGGGCAGGCTGGGGTCTTCAGAGAGACATAAAACTGCCAGGGAACATACAGTGGATGGAACTGAAAGATAAAATGTGCAGCCTGCAGCCTGGTGTCTCTTAAATAAATCTAGAGAATTAGTAACATGTGCAAATTAATATTCACAATTAGACTATAGTTCACCTCTCATAAAGTGGTATCATCAGCCAAAAAAGAATATGAATCAACTCACATAATTTTCAGCAAATAATATGAAAGCGCTATGATTCATTGTCAGGGGTCATTAGGTGCAATAGCCCAATGACAAATTGATATAATTCCACGTTTCCTTAATGCAGACAAGATAACAAAGGTTTTTTAACAAAATTGTTCTTGTAGGTTTTTCATACTTCTTTTGCATGAATTGTTATTTTAAATTTTCTTAATTAATAACGAATGGAACGAGTGCTATATGATTCATTTCAACCCATTTTGATTGATTGGAAACATTGTTCTCCATGGAGACTATTACCCACGATGTCACGATTACACCAAATTACACAGAGTTTCCTGGTTTTCGTGTCCACAGACTTTACTGAGCAATTACACTAGATCAGATTGTTGCTGGAAAAATATAAGAGGCTTCAAAGTGTCTCAGAATGTCTCACTGACTCAGTTCTTCTAGACAGAGGGATTAGGTTTTTCAATTCAATGTGTGAAGCATCAAAGCAGCAGCACTACTCAGATAATGAAAAAAAAAGTGAAATTAAGCTAAATTACACACACACACACACACACACACACACACACACACACACACACACAGCAGCAGCAGCAGCAGCTATTTCCTGTGTATGGGGAATAATGGTGTCCTGACCTGAGTGGCTGTTCTTTGTTTGGCTTGTCTGTTATTTTACATAAGTGCCTGGCACTCAGTCTCTGTGAAATCACTCATCTTCTCCTATTATATACGTCTACAGTATATAATATAGGGCAGTGTAAGTTTTGGTTTATTTTGCTATGCAATAGTAAATGAATGCGATCAAAATGATGGCTCCCACACTGACAGGAGCACCAACCTGTGGATGAGATTCAGCATGTGGCTAATGCACATATATTCATATATTCTACAATCTGATGCAATACAAAAGGACAGCTCTGCTACTCTGTGTGTTTGTTTTTGAAGCTATTTGAGTTGTGGTACCGTCTAAAGACACACACACACACACACACACACACACACACACACACACACACACACACACACACACACACACACACACACACATATACTGTAAAAGGAGCCGATTAGATGAACTTGAATTAATGATACAACAGAATCTGAACCTGTTATGCAACCATTTTGTTGAAGCTTTTATTGTGTGATATCGGCTTATTGGATGATGATAGTGAAATGCCAGTGTGGGGTGGAGGTGATGTCATATGGGGGGGTGGGGGGTGTTTTTGGGGCAACATTAACTGTGTTAGCTACTTCATTGAAAAACAAAGGAGGACAAGTGTGTAGTCTCACCCACGTGCTTCTGCACCACTATTGTCTTCTCTCCCTCCCTGGGAGACGGGTGAAAGGAGGAAGAGGATATGGGAGGAGGAGGGGGAGGTGGTTGACTGCTGCGTGTGTGTGTGTGTGTGTGTGTGTGTGTGTGTGTGCGCGTGTGTGTGCGCGTGCAGGGAGAGGCACAGACGGCTCGTGGTAATTTGATGTGTGTCCCTGGGGATGTTTGATGGATTAATGCTAAGCAGCTCGCTCTTCCATAGCACCACCTGATCTTTGGGGCTCGTGCCCCACATATAAAAGGCTGCAGTAGTGCTGAGCTCAGCTAGTCCAGCCTTCTCTCTCTCCCCCCTCTCTCTCTCTCTCTCTCTCTCTCTCTCTCCTCACTATCTCTGTCTCTGCCTCTGTCTCTCTCATGTCACTTTCTGTCTCCATCCTCACTGTCCTCTGATTTCTCTGTCTGTCAATACGTTGTCTCTCTCTCTTCCCATCCGGCTTTAAACCATTGCTGGACAGACATTTAACTGCTGCTTTTCTTCTCACCATCCACCGTCTGGCCCGGAGGCTGTTCTTTACAATTTTTGAACCATCTGTCCACATTTTCTATGAAGGTCTAGCATCAGTTTTTACTCAGGTGAACAGCAAAAAATGCCACGCTCCTTTCTGGTGAAGCAGCCGAAGGTTCACGATGTCCCGTCTGCCAACTGCTACAATCAGCATCAGCACCACTGGGACAACTCTTACACTGTGACTCATGCCATCACTGAGTCAACCACCAACTTGGCTGTGCGTTTGAGTGAAAATGGTAAGTTGACGTCTCTTTGTGTTGTGTTTTCCACTTTGTTTGTGTGCGTTACTGTTTGCAGATGCCCCACATGGTCCTTTCTCCGCAAATAGAAATGGAACAACAAAAAGCTAAAACAACAGACAAACAACGATTCCTGCCTAATCGCTCTTACGCCACACACACACACGCATGCAGAGGCAGCACCCACCCCCTTTGCGTCAGTCTCAGGACTTTTGTTTTGGAGCTGGGTGGATAGTAAATAGTATTCAGGTCACGCTGTCTCAATCAGCTTAATACTCAAACCAGATCACACAGCAGCCTTTGGCTTTAATGCGACTGTGTGCATGAAGGATGAGAGAAACACAAAGGCATCAAAATCTGATGCAACCTTTTGTCAGGTCAAACTAGACAGAGGGGAAAAAAACTCAGGAGAAAGCAGATAGCCGCTGGGGACTGTGTTGTCCTTAGATGGTGCAGTTGCCCTTGAGTCTCTCTTCACTTATCATCCACCCCCCCCCCCTTCCCCACCCCCTCCCCATCGCTCCCTCTCTCTCTATCTGA
>JAFBJQ010001437.1:146881-160747 GCA_016785345.1 Trinectes maculatus
CCCCCTCCCCCCCCCCCCCCCTTCACTTATCATCCACCCCCCCTTCCCCACCCCCTCTCCATCGCTCCATCTCTCTCTATCTGATCCTGCAGGATGTTAGATAGCCACCGGGAGTAGGATTGCAGCAACACAATCCATATGTGGAGCAGCAAGAGGTGATGGCACAGGGTTTTTAGTGGATGGGTATTGACTGGAAAATAGAGAGTGCTGCAGGTAATTCAATAAAGTGCAACATGAGCAGTACATTGGCAGACATTAGGGTTTTCGTCTGTGGGATTTCTTCAGAGGCTCCACTGTGTGTGTGTGTGTGTGTGTGTGTGTGTGGCTTTGAGAAACATCCAAAGAAATGTGTGCTTTGAGTGGATTCACCCACCCACCAGCAGCATCACAGAACTCCTGCTCGAGTTGAATCATTTGTTCCTCAGATTTAGGATGCCAGCTGTCTGCTTTCCTTTGTGTTCCTGTGAGAGTGTGTGTGTTTGGGCGCCCCCACCAACCGCACCAGTCCCTCTTTCTCTCTCTCTCTCTCTCTCTCTCACACACACACACACACACACACGCACACACACCATCTTTGGCCCTCCCTTCTCTCCTTACTAAATCGCAGCCCCACACCTGTCACTCACTCTCTTCATTACCATACTCATGCAGACTCACAAACGCCACAGATGGGGAATGAACTGATTAAAATCATTTAGTGATTGAGGGGATTTCGCCGTTGAGGCTGTCTCTCAGCTGCCACTGCAGCCTGATGACATGCAGATTGACTGGGAGCCAAGCTATCGCTCTGTGACCGTTTTGTCGCTGTCAGCACATTGGGTTTGACTTTTATTTAGCAACAATGGCTTCCTGTTTTGCTTGTTTTTTGATGACTGATGTTTCAGAGGTTATTAAGATCACAAGGATGTTTATTTATTCTTAAAAACATAATCTCCACCTTTACTACATGCTTTTTTTTAAAACTTTCCCAGGCTACATCCATGATTACATCATCCCATCAGTGTTGCAGAGCACAAAGGAGGCAGGTCGGGAGCAGACCGGGCTCTCCTCCAGGCCCCTGTACTCCTCAGGTGGCAGCAGTGGGGAAGAGTTCTCCGACCATGACATGGAGCATCCGGACAGCCCCGTCTCCACCGCCACAGTGGAGTCGGACAGCAGTGGTCCAGAGTTAGCCGTGTGCACTATCAATGACTTTCTCATGTCTGACGGCCGCTCCCACCGGAGACCCAGCCCACGCTGTCCACGCAAGTCAGACAGCAAGAAAGGCGCTGGCTCAGCAGACTGCAGCCCTGTCAAAGGGAAGACCAAAGGGCGCCACACGTGCTGTGACTGCGGCAAGTCTTATGCCACGTCCTCCAATCTGAGCAGACACAAACAGACTCACCGCAGCCTGGATAGCCAACAGGCCAGGCAGTGTCCCACCTGCCACAAGGTGTATGTGTCCATGCCGGCGCTGGCTATGCACATGCTGACCCACGACCTGAAGCACGAGTGCACAGTCTGTGGCAAAGCCTTCAGTCGGCCCTGGCTCCTTCAGGGCCACATGAGGTCCCACACTGGAGAGAAACCATTCGCCTGCGCCCACTGCGGGAAAGCTTTCGCTGATCGCTCCAACTTGCGTGCGCACATGCAGACGCACTCTGCCTTCAAGCACTACTCCTGCAAACGCTGCCAGAAAAGCTTTGCACTCAAGTCCTACCTGAACAAGCACTACGAGTCAGCCTGCTTCAAAGAGCACCAGGCAGGGGACGAGGGCAGCGCCGAGGACTGATTTCCAAATGTGCATCTATTCGTCTAAAGCCACAGTTTTTACGAGTACAGTCCACTCAGTCAGAGAAAAGGTTGGCACTTCTCAGGCTCGTCACATGCATGCTCTAAGCAGTAACCTTATTCAGGAATTATTCAGGATTTCAATCTCAGTGTTGATCAGAAATGGAAGATGTTTTATATACTGTAGTTTTTCATGAATTACACTGCAATACTTTTCATGTCAGTATTAATTTATATGCCAACCAGCTCTTAATTTACCTAAAACCCTTTTTTATTTCTTAAATAGCGTATTTTCCTATTTATTAATTTATTGAATTATTTATCAGACAATATTTAAGATGATTAATTTATCATTGGTTGATGTATTTGCTGAATTGAATATGGATTTATTAGAAGCCATTCATTTGGATTTGTTGAGAACAAAAGCCAAAAGATACTCTGAGACTTTTTATTTCTCTGTCTGATCAATGTGACGATGACAATAAAATAATGAAAATGAATGACAACTGAAACTCCCCTCTCATCCCGTTTACTGTGAGTGTGAATTCTATGCAAACATGAAACAAACACTTCAGCACTTATTCATAAGTTTATTCTTATATTCAACAAGTTACATAAAGGAAATAATTGACTTCAACCTGCATTTAAAGGGGATGTGAGCTCAAATTGAAGCAGCTCTCTGTCGAATAAACAATGTGCCATTCATTCCTCTGTCTTCCTCACTATACACACTCATTTTAATTTAAAGCATCCATTTTTTACACCATGGTTGTCTTTTTTTAATCGTTCACAATTCAAATGTTTAATGAATTACTCACACTTCAAACCGGCTGAGATTATGATGAGCTGACCAGAAGCAATCGTTTACCTTGTGCTCCAGCAGAGGGCAACCTCAGAATTCTTTGACTGACCTGTTCTATGATTTGTTAATTTATCTGTAGAAGAGTGTAGATCATAACACTGACTGACACAGTATCTTATAAACCACTCTGCATAGGTGTCAGTTATTTAATGCAGTGTAACTATATATGTTGACTGCATTCTGTTAAAGGGTTATTTGCTTTGATGGGTTAAGTAGAACACAGATAATAAAGCATCCATATTCTGTAAAACTATTATGTTTGTTAAGTTGACTACCTACATGTTGTTGTGAAGGTCTGCTAATGACCACAGATTACATATAATACAGTATGTCTCAGATAGTCAGGATCACATTTAATGAGATGACAGTAGCTTTTGTTGGTTTTTTTTTTGTTATTGTGTACTTTATGTACATAAAAAGTGTTTAAAACAAAGTATTTCACAAGTCAGTATCTTTAAGTTATACTTACATAGTAAAAGCAGTCACAGGTCGACTTATGATAAAATGTTTGAAAAAAAGCAAGAAATGGAAAAGGCCAAATGAGCAGCAGCAGGAAGAAAGCAGCTGATTTGATGCAACACTCGCAAGTGTTCATCAAGTGTTATTCCTGATGATGGTTGATATCAGGTGTGTAAGTGGTAAAGAAGAAAGCAGCATGCATTCTCATGCATTCATCAATTATTCAGAGCAGTCACCAAACAAAATCACACTACTCACTCACTCACTCACTCACTCACTCACTCACTCACTCACTCACTCACTCACTCACTCTGAAAATAGTGCCACTTTGCCCAGGTGACACCAATCTGCCCTTGTTTATTGTTACTGACCCGAATACACAGTGACACACACGTGTTTATTAAACCTTATGAGGCAAATTGCAATTTGTGAATATGGGCTGGAGACAGTGAGACAGTGCTTGTTTTGACCAGTAGAGGGGGCAACCTTCCAAACACCAGGCACTAGTTGTGGTTCAGTGAGCTGTGAAGTGGTAAATAAGAGGAAACAGTCCCATTCAGACAGTGACCATATACTGACAGACGGACAGATGCTGGTGGTTTAACAGTTGAACAGTTGAACAGTGCTGCAGGCTGATCACAGGATATACTCTGGGTCAGGTGTCATGAGAACTGGGCTGCTGGTCCAGACCAGACAGGGCTGAGTCCGGAGCCATTGACCTCTCACGGGAAATGCAAATACACTAATGTGTCTCAGTAGACCACAGAATGGACATGGCTATTTTCAGACACAATAGTCCCCATTCAAAACACACCGTCATGCCTTGTTTGTGTGCGTTCATGTACACATAAACACACTACAGGGGACAGCAGAGCCTGATATATAAGTGTATATCAGTAACTGTGGGCCAACAGGAAAGAAAAGACCAACTTTTGTTATAACAGAATTTCATTATTGGTGAAATCTAACATCTTGAATGCTGCAACAGTGGCTCAAATGACCACTCTGCAGTACCCCTCACCACTAAACACTGTTTTTTTTTTGGTCTTTAGATTCAGATTCAAACTCCACAATCGCCATTTATACGTTACGTTGCTTGTGGTTGTTTCCAAGGCAAAACTGAAGCTCAGTGGGGAACGAGCTTCCACTGTACCTTAAACAGGCACCACCATTGACAATTTTTAAATCTCTTTTACAGACTTTTTTTCCCTTAGCTTTTAACTCCACGTAGGGCAAAGACTCTGTGAGCGGTATGTTTTTTGATTGTCTTGTATGTGTAAATGTTTTATTATTTGCACTGTATGTATTTTAAATCCTCTATGTTTTATGGGTTTGTTATTGTACAGCGCTCTGGCCCAACAGGCTTTTAAAAAAGCACTTTATAAATAAAGTGGATGGGATTGGATTGGTTGCATCTGAGTTGCATTGCACAACGAAACAGTGTTGCATTAGGCCACAATAAAAACAGGAAGATAAAAACATCTGTTGGAAAAATATAAATACAACATCAAACATATAAATATAGAATAGAAGTGGGATAGAAAACAAGAAAGACATAGAAAAATACACACAGTAAAGATGTGGACATAAAGTGTCAGGTGCAATGCACATATTATCGGTAGATTGTGTAGGTATATACAGATATTATAGATACTGTATATACAGATGGTGTAGGTATGTACACATACTGCAGGTATACACAGATGGTGTAGGTATGTACAGATATTGTAGATATATACAGATGGTGTAGGTATGTATAGATATTGTAGATATACACAGATGGTGTAGGTATGTATAGATATTGTAGATATATACAGATGGTGTAGGTATGTATAGTATGGCATGCCGTTCAGGAAATAAAACCTTGAATATATGGAATAAAACTCTGAATATATGGAATGAAACCTGAATATATGGAATGAAACTCCGAATATATGGAATGAAACTCTGAATATATTGAATGAAACCTTGAATATATATATGGAATGAAACTCTGAATATATTGACTGAAACTCCGAATATATTGAATGAAACCTTGAATATATATATGGAATGAAACTCCGAATATATGGAATGAAACTCCGAATATATTGAATGAAACTCCGAATATATTGAATGAAACTCCGAATATATTGAATGAAACCTTGAATATATGGAATGAAACCTTGAATATATGGAATGAAAGTTTGAATATATTGAATGAAACCTTGAATATATGGAATGATATTTTGAATATATGGAACAAAGCTTTAATATAATTTTAAAAACGTGACAATACTTGACATCCAAAACCTAGTTGTTTCCTTTTCATCAAAGTGATAGCCTTTTGAATTTGCTGGTTTTACAAAATGGCATCAGTTGAAATATTCCAATACTTTCTTGAACTGGAAAACTTTTTTGCCACATTTCATACTCCAAATGACACTAACAGTTTGGAAAATGTCACGTCACCTCGAGGATCATATCTCCATTATTGCGATTTCACAGTACTCATGAGTAATGGTCAACAAAACATTGCCGAAAGAACATTATGCGTCATTCTTGAAGGAATTTATGAATCTCTCAGGGAGATGTTGGCGGAAATAACATTCCAGCTGGAAGCTGATGTACAAGCGCATGGCATGGGCACACATTCTGCATCTCAGAGAGGAAGGCCAAGGTAAGTAATATTTAAGTAAGGGTATGGGGATGGAGGCGAAGAGTATACATTAAAATATTTGTTTTTGTTAAATTTTTTCTCTTTAAAGGTACAACATACCAGCTGCTCAGCTGATTCACATGCAAGATTTAGGATTTAGCTGGATGGCCATATCTCGGATGCTTTCTGTAAACATACGGACACTGTATAACCACAGGACACAACTCGGTCTGGTGGACTATGGGAATTTCACTGACATTGCAAATGCCGATCTAGATCGACTTATTGCTGAGATTCTCAGGCAAACCCCCAGTTCCGGAGAGACCTATATTATTGGAAGTTTGAGAGGAAGAAGAATCAGAGTTCAGCGTTGGCGAGTACGGGAGCGTTTAAGAATAGTAGATCCAGAGGGGCGAGCCTTGAGAGGACGAAGGGCAATTCAACGGAGGGTCTACAATGTCTCTGCCCCAAATCAAGTGTGGTATGTGTTGTTTTATAAATCTGATTAACATTAGTTGGTTGGATGCTGTAATTCCGGCAGACTACCATCAAGCAAACGTCCCACCATTCCGATAAGGCTTTCCATGTAAGGAAATATCCGTAATTAATGTTGCATATGATGTCAGCATACGTAAAGACGCATGGCCTCTGTGGAGAGCTCCACTTTAGCTGGCTGCTGTGACAGGACACTGACGCTGTATTTCTGCTTACAGTCAATGATCCCTGAGATTCAGACATGAATCTAACATGTTTCAGACTCGTCCAAGTTACATTAATACTATTTAATTAATATTAAATACCGGTTGTACTTGTATTTGCAGCCTCAGTACATGGGAGGCTGCAAGTGCAACAATAATAATAATAATAATAATAATAATAACTCATTTCTTCTTATTTCAGGCATATTGACACAAACCACAAGTTAAATCCATGGGGATTTGTGTATCATGGAGCAGTTGATGGCTACAGTCGCTGCATTACCTTCCTGAGATGTTGCACAGACAACCGAGCATCGACTGCTTTGCATCTTTTCCAGGGTGCTGTTGATGTATTTGGACTGCCACATCGTGTCAGGGGTGATGCTGGTAGCCAGAACATCGATGTTGCACGGTTCATGATTGAGAATCGAGGAACAAACAGAGGAAGTTTCATGGTTGGACGTAGTGTCCATAATCAAAGGATTGAAAGATTGTGGGCAGAAGTAAACAGGGTTGTGTCAGGATACTATAAAGACCTTTTCCTCTTTACGGAAAATTTCGGACTTTTAGACAGCACTGACCCTCTTCACATTACAGCTCTTCACCATGTTTATCTTCCAAGAATTAACAGATCTGTGGATGAGTTTGTGAGCCAGTGGAACAACCACAGCTTGAGGACAATGGAGAATCGGTACCCACTGCGACTTTGGACATTTGGAATGCTCCAATTTCCTCAGCATCAAAGGCCACTCAATCGTGTGCCTGTGCAACCCCCTTATGATCACCAGTGGAATGTAGAGTTAAGGCCCATCAACCCCTTCACTGATGATGAAAATCATGGAATTGAACTTTTCGTCAGAGCATGTCACCTACTAGCTTACGAGTTTACTAGCTTCAGTAATTAAGTTGTTGTGGTGCCATAAATTGTCACATATAGATTTAGATATAGATAAGTAATTTTGAGAAGCGTGTGTTCAGGTCCTAGGACCGAAGATTTGCTGAAGAAGTGCTTTTCTTAAATAACAAAATGTGATGTTATCACCATAGAGATATGCACCACGTACATTAAATTCAGTTGTGAATGAAGTATTCAGTTATTTTAGCTAAGTAGAAGCATATAAGTGTAGAGTAGAAGTATGAATTTTCATACAATACAAATACTCAAGTATGCAATTTGTATTTAAGAAGAATACTTGGGTAAATGTACTCAGTTACTGTCCACCCTAATTATAGTATATATTATTGTACATAATGTATCAATTCAACCCTATTGGTGAAGATGGACTTAAATTTATTTTGTGTACAATTTTTCAAATCGAAAAAACATGGCAAGTAGTACTGGATGCACATATCTCGTAGACACTTAAATGACAATGAACCAGTCCATACAAAGTAGGAACATACAGTAGAACCATTTATTAAGAAGGCCTTACTATAACCTTAGAGGGAATAATCTGCACTCATCATTTAATTGCTGCTTTGGGTCATATCAAAAGGTGGAGATAAATGACATAAATTTAACATCTACTTAAAAGTTCACCAAGTGTGCATTAATAAATTTGAAACAAAAACCATGGCTTGAAATATATCTTCAAAAGTAACAAACTACATTTCTACTTATATTTCTTCATGCCTTTATTCAATACTGTCTATAGGAAAAACAAAATTAAATAACAGCAATTATTTTTGAAAAACAAATAAACAAACAAACTTCCTCATCATAACTTAGCTCTAAAGGCCCTCCGTAACATTACCTCTCACGCTCTTCCAAATCCCGGTGAATTGCGTATGGCAAAAGTCATATCAGATTTGAAGGCAGTGTATACTGCATGAACTGAAATGCGAAGAATATTTTCACAAGTATTTGCTTGTGGAAATCGGGAATGGGTGATGAACTCAATGCTTGGCTTTGGGGAGAAACCCAGTGCTGGGACACTGTCACATCCAGTGAGGAAAACAAGAATATCCTCCAGAGAGACGGCGTTTTCACCTGTAAGACAGAGAGTATCACAGTTAATGATGACTATGACTATTCCCCTAAAGTCTTTATACCACTGGAGTGATGCAAAGTGATGTTAGAGAGGTGAGTAGTTAAATTCCCCTAAACAGTAAACTGAATAACAGTTGAGAATTATTTTGGGTTGATGTGTTGCTGCTGTTGATGATGATTCTCTCAGGCTACAGTATTTATTAAGTCAGTAGTGACAAATGTAGTAACATGATAGGACGCACTAGATGTCCTCACGCTGTCTCCGAAAGGCTTCCACAGATATTCTTACCAAAACGCAAACAATAGGTCCAGAAAAATGGAGCCCAACTAGGTCAAGCTCCACCTCTTTGGAGCGTCTCAATTATTATTATTTTTTTTTTTTTTACAAATGTCATGAACAATCATGACAGTTTAAAGCCAAAACAGTTTAAAGAATAATGTCTTGTTGAGACACTGTCCGAAATGCCAAACTTACATTCAGCATCCTGAAGGTAGTCTTGCCAGAAAGCCAGGGTACGGCACTCTTCTTGGAATGCATTACTCCCTCGTTCAGAGTGAACGATCCGGAAGAGATTCTCTACATCAGCTGCTGTTAAGCTCTTTACAACCTTGTTTCTTCATCAGTAATATGTTCAGTTTTGACCTTTACATCGTCCGGACCTTTATGAAGACACTCATACAAGAGTTTAGACAGGAAACATGGACTCTGTCCCCCATGAGCAATTGACATTGCCATAATCTGGCCAGCATTGAAGTATCCATTGTCTTTCATCGCTGTTATCAAATTAAATTAAACATCAAATGTGAAATGGTTACATCAGAAATGTTCAACCTGATTTTTATCAAAATTTCCAAAAAGGTATTATATTGGTAGTATAGTCGTGTTACAGTATTAATATAGATTAAAACTATTGTTGGTCTGAGGCTGAGCACTCGTGGAAGTGGCTGAGGACATAATCCAAACTAAATTCCATAGGATCATGGACAATACCACCCATCCCCTCCAACACTGGACAGACTCAAAAGAAAATTCAGCAACAGATACAGACTCCCTTGCTGTTCAAGAGAGTATTACAAAAATCCTCTCTGAAAACTCATTTAATCATAAATACCTTTGGAGTTGCATGTGAGGACTTTAGCATCAGGTGGACCCTCAAAGATGCCAATTTTGTCCTTGATTTCATAAAGACAGAGTCGAAAAAACTCCCGAGTAGGTCCTCCATTGTCCACGGCACCCTCAGATATTCCATAGTCATCAGTGAACTTGACATCTACCTTCTTCTCGGGTGAAAAATTGGATCTGCCCAGGGCTCTGGATGCTCCATCCCACACACTTCTTCTTATGATATTGAAGCGCACAGTGCTGTCATTATTTACTCTAGATGAAATCTGATCCATTATTCTCTCTAAAGTCATCTGTAAATCACTGGAACAATAATAAACAGTAAAACAAAGTCATTGTTAATGTCAATGGCAATAACTCAAACTGAACTATAATCCAACATCCACTAATTATTAGTTATTAATATTGATCTTCCAGAAGTACTTCACCGACTGATATATTGCACATAAAATGCAAAGAGCATGAGAAGAATTTACAACACTGAAAATCACCCTTCATCCAAAGAGGTACTGAAACTACCAAATCACACATATTGGCCCCCTTCACACCTTGTATAAAAATGCACTTTTTGTGATTGGATTTCAAACAGATAGTGCTGGACCTCATTACTGTACAGGTGTAAAAAAACTCAAAACGAGTCAAATTGAGGACGGATAGTACAATAAAGAACAATAGTTTGCAGATTGCTTTTTGCTACTTGTCTCTAGGCAAGAAAATAAGTTGGTGTCCTGGATTACGACACGCTAATACAAACACAAATGAATTAGAATGGATCCACAGACTTGCTAGCACTAACATACAGTATACCTGTCTGTGGGCAGGCAAAGGATGTTCCTCAGAGAAGTTCAGATCAAAACAAATTCAGAGGGAGTGCAACTTTCTTCTCTGTTCAGGACACCATAACTCCACAATATATTTACATAGCAAATAGTTATTTGCTGACGATACTATGAGACGGTGATGACAAATTTAGAAAAGATGGACCTGTAGGATGTGCTGGATGAACTATTGCCCGATGCACTGGGTTGAGTGGGACCATGGGACACACCGGAGGTCCTATTCGCAAAGATGCCATGCCTTCTACCGCTAGCATTGACAGGGGCCAACCAACAACCCTTGAGTGTTGCCAGTGGAGATGGCAGGAGTTCCACTGGACATGGTGAGAGTCTCATCAATCGTGATGACACCAGTATCAGTGCAAATATCTTGGGTAGCAAAACACCAAATAACTTCATCACCACAGGACATGGAAGGGGTATGACTGGAGAGGCAATGGGCCTCAGAAGTGGAGATGTCTGGGACAACTTCTGTGGATACGTCAGGTGGTATTGTAACTGTAACATAGACAATTAACTTTTGAGTAACATTTAACTTATATGACAGTGAGCATCGGAACACAGATAGGGCTTGTACAATACATGTTTTATTTGTGCGTGAAAATATTACTTGAAATGAAATAGATTTTTAAATAAACACTTAACATATGATGTAATGGTGTAAAAATATTTACCAGTGTCAGATGTTTCTGCCAAACCAGGGTCATTTGTAAAGCTGCTTTCTCCATCAGAAACTGACTGTAAATGCAGTCAACAGATACATACAATAACTTTTCTGGATTCCAATAGACTATACTAACAATAAAACATTGTAACAAACTTTTGTATTATGACAGGGCTTACTTCAAGTAACTCTCTAAATCTGCGTAAAATACAGTATTGCCATTGTGACTGCCACTGTCATAAATATGTCATTAAATCGTCAGTACTACTTACAGATTCTTTTTCCTCAATTAAAATGATCTTGTCAGGCCTGACATAAATGGACTTCTGATGAAAGAGTTTTTTCACAAGGTCTCCATTCAAACTTTGTGTTGGGGTAAGGGATGGCTCAACTAGTTTGTTGTAGCATGGCAGCAGGATTTGTAACCTAAGGAAGGGAAAAAACGCTATATATGAAAATTCTGTTGAAGCTAAACGAGCACTCTCCAGTGCAAGGAAAAGATTTAGTGTCAATACATCATCCATATGAACACAGAAATTTACATTCTGTCATTTTCTCAGATCAATCAACTTTAGTTTACTTCTGTTCGTTGAGCATAAAGTTTTAAACCTTTTTTTTTTATAATTTAACTTTATTTTATAGCACCAGTTGTAGACAGACAGGAAACGGGGAGAGAGAGAGGGGATGGGATGCAGCAAAGAGCCTGGGTTGTACTTGAAACTACCAGGACAACTCAGTTCAGTGTAACTTGGAATGGAATTGTTATGAGCTATTTACAAACATAAAGCATTGACAAAATGTGTGTTCATCTTGCTATATATCCCAGCAAGCCTGTTGGTAATCAGCAGCAGCAACAGGGAGTGTAAAATAAAAAATTACATTTAAATTCACAACATACAAGCAATTAAAATGAAGCTTTCATAGTACAGTATGCTGTGGTATTCTTGCAAATATCCAATGAAAAGAGGTAACAAATATGACAAAACAATTCCAAAACTTACCTGCATTACTGTGTCAGAATCCCAGTCACAGCCAAATTCCAAGGCAGACTTGATGTGGCCATTTTCAAAAAGCCATGCTCTTTTGGCACGCCTTGGCACATGTGTAGTATTGTGGTCTGGCAGGAGAACCACCTCTTTGAAAAAGGACTGGGCCACAGACCGTGAATTGCCTTGTGTGTCATAGCTGACGAGTGCTGGACCTATGATGCAGACAACAGAGTCAAGGAATTGTTGCAAAAAAAAGGTCTCTTTAATGAAGACAAAATAATTAGCTGGAGCTGGAGCTGGTGCAGAGGTTTTGGTTTGGAGTCCTCGTAGAAAGCAAGCAAAGCCAGGAACACTGAGGTAAGTTGACAGTCTGGCGATGAGTGGTGAACTGAACCAGGCCTATATCCAGGGGAGAGTAGCAGTGGCAGATAGTTGGCAGGTGGCTTGATTGCAGATGGTTGATGGAGAGCAGGTGTGCAGGTAAGTGGTAACTCCAGCTCCGCCCAGCTCTAGACACGCCCACAAAAGGGGTGGGAAAACAAGGAAAAAACACTAGGATCCTGACATTGTCCCTGAAACCTTAGAAACATTGAACAAAATATATAATTCTGTATAGAAATTGGCAATGTTAACAATGAATTTATTTTACACTGTATTCGTGTATGTATATTGTGGTTGATATATGCCATTACACTGTGTTACCGTGATTACTACAGCGGTAATACGTTTTTTAATTCCATAGTAATTATCTCAGTCATGCACTCGCCAGGGTATTTATCATTTCTTCGTTGGTTAATATTGCTGCAACGAGATTGCGGGCTGCCTGACTCATTGTAATTCCCTTTTGCAGTGTTACACAAGATGGCCGCAGGCACTGCCGCGAAGTCGGACGTCAGTCAAGTTTCATTCAATATATTCAAACTTTCAATCCATATATTCAAACTTTCATTCAATATATTCAGAGTTTCATTCCATATATTTAAACTTTCATTCAATATATTCAAACTTTCAATCCATATATTCAAACTTTCATTCAATATATTCAGAGTTTCATTCCATATATTTAAACTTTCATTCAATATATTCAAACTTTCAATCCATATATTCAAACTTTCATTCAATATATTCAGAGTTTCAATCCATATATTCAAACGTTCATTCCATATATTCAAACTTTCAATCCATATATTCAAACTTTCATTCAATATATTCAAGGTTTCATTCAATATATTCAAACTTTCATTCCATATATTCAAACTTTCATTCCATATATTCAGAGTTTCATTCCATATATTCAAGGTTTTATTTCCTGAACGGCATGCCATAGTATGGACATTGTAGATATATACAGATGGTGTAGGTATGTACAGATATTGTAGATACATACAGATGGTGTAGGTATGTACAGATATTGTAGATATATACAGATGGTGTAGGTATGTACAGATATTGTAGATATATACAGATGGTGTAGGTATGTACAGATATTGTGGATACATACAGATGGTGTAGGTATGTATAGATATTGTAGATATATACAGATGGTGTAGGTATGCACAGATATTGTAGATATATCCAGATGGTGTAGGTATGTACAGCTATTGTAGATACATACAGATGGTGTAGGTATGTATAGATATTGTGGATATATACAGATGGTGTAGGTATGTACAGATATTGTAGATATATACAGATGGTGTAGGTATATACAGATATTGTAGATACATACAGATGGTGTAGGTATGTACAAATATTGTAGATATATACAGATGGTGTAGGTATGTATAGATATTGTAGATATATACAGATGGTGTAGGTATGTACAGATATTGTAGAT